>VZRH01001876.1:7692-42039 GCA_013397555.1 Urocynchramus pylzowi | reverse complement strand
CACTCAAGCTCCACCTAAACATAGTGTAAAATCAAGCTGAGAATGGGGGAGAATTAGGAAGACTCCATGTCAACTGCTGGGTTCTCTGCAGGGACACCTGTTGTGTAACAATCACACTCTATGCACACTGAACATATTGGGGATTAGAGCTTGTCATTTATTGCTCTGAATACATTTTTGGAGTCAGATACTATCACCTCACCAGAAATCCTTGAACCTTAAGGTATCATAATTTTATATTAATAAAGAGTGATGTTCCATAAACTGTTGGTATGAGACCTTCACATGGGCTGGCAGTCCCCAGCAGCAGGGAACATCCTGGAGTAAAGAGGAACACCTGCTGAGGGGGTCTCCCTTTTGCTGCTGGTGCATTTCCCTGAACAAGTCAGTCCTGCCCACCCATCCAGCAGGACTGCTCAGTGAAGGGTCCCCATAATGAGACACTGACAGACTGGTGAGGCACAAGGGTCTTGGCTTTCCTGGGGTGCTGACAGACAAATTAAACACTAGGTGTTGAGGAAATTTCCGCTTTTTACATGAGAGACAAGCATGACTGGGGATTTCTTTTTGGAACTCCAGATTTAGATATGATGCTTTTGTTGTCTTTTTCCCAACCTGGAGATGAAACTCACGATAATTTTAGTAAGGAGGTAATATAAAAGAGGATCTTTAATGAAGACCTTCAGGAGCAGTTATGGAAAGATGTCCACAAAAGCCTACCCCCACCAGGGGTGAGTACATTTTTATAGGAAATTTAGGAAATTAGCATAATTGATAAAAGGCACCAATTAGGAGGACAAGTGGTGATGCAATTCCCCCCCAGGTCAAGGCCCTTCTCTGAAGTCCCCCCTTGGCACTAGTTGTACTTTGTCCATGAGAATGCATCTCGAAGAGTTGTTCTCAGCCTTGATTCCCAGGAAGAACTAAAATAGCATAGGGACCTTGTACCTCCCAGGGCTTGGAGCTCTGGAATTTGTTTTGTCTTTTTGCTTAGGGAAAGGCCATGGAAAAGTAGCTACTAATAAAATAGGTGACAAATATATAATATTTGTATATTACAAATATACATGTGAAGAATACAGAGAACATACAAAAGAAAAAAGGCAAAACCCAAATGGCATCACTTTTGGGCTGGTAGAAGCTAAAGGAACTAATGAGATATGGCAGCAGCACACAGAATATCAGATAGAGGTGAGAACACAGCAGTACCAGAATGACTGGCCATGGGGGAGTAGTACAGATATGGAAAGAAAGCAAGACCTGGAAGAGGGACTGGATGGGTGAGGCCAAGGCTAGCAGGTCCAGGTCAGTGGAGGATAGAGAAAAGTAGCTAAACCATGCTATTATGTTTTTGTCAGGGCACAATGTTTTTGTGCACAGATTTGAGAGCTGACTGACCAGGATAGGGTGTGACCATCCCAGCATCAAATCCCATGATTTCTCCAGATGTCTTGGACTCACTAGAAAGGCTCAAAGTTCCTGCTTATCCTAGGCATCTTTCAAAAGGTATGTGAGCACCTCTGTGATTACAATTTGTTTTCTGTTTGGGCATCCCCAGATTGCCTGCTGTCATGACAGCTACAAAGACCATCTCTACATATGGATGAGTATTCCAAGGTCCAGACTTCCAGGCATTATGTTCTCTGATTACAACTTCAGGCACTTTCTCATTGCTGATAACGAGTTGTCTTATTGGGCTGCACACCTAACAGTCTGACCCTCAAATTATGTATCTTTCCATTTATATATGGACATCAGGAATGTCATTCTCAAAAGAAATATTATCCATTAATAAGGAGTCAACAAAGGCCTTGCTTTTGATATATCTTGCTAACTGAATATCATACCACGCATCAGAAGCATTCTCTCTGGAATCTGGTGACAATTTGGGTAGGGAAATATCTGTTCTAAACTATGACACTGCACTTATCTAGATTATGCAGAAATACCCAGAGCATAGGCAGAGTGTGTGACCAGCAGTCTAGGGAGATGTTCATCTGCTACTAATGAAAAAGATTTTTAAAAGACCATAAAGTAAGATTCTCATTAACTAAATTAGGACCTGCCTTCTCAAGAGCAAAGATGAGAAATCATAAGAAATGGTTAGATTACTGAAGTTCTGCTTGAAAGTGGTATGTTCAAAGTTTTGTCTACAAGTCATCTAAGATAAAAGAATGAAATTATATCTATTGTTTAATCAGACTAAACATCCTTGATAAAACCAGGTGCACTAACAAAAGATAATGCATACACCCACAACATATCTGCACCAATATCTCTGTATGAAAATAGAAACTTGTGGGCAGCATTACATAATTAATTCTGTAGTCACATTTTCAGTAGTAATCTATACAGTTCTGTGAACACTATTTGACCACCTTATGTGTTAACATGTGCAATAGTATTCTACATTTTAGACAACCTTTTCTCCAAACCTCATAAACTTCCTTATACATATCATCAGTTTGATAGACTGACCATTCTTTTCAGGGATTCATCGTCTCAAGAACAATGATGTTCTGTCAATAAGTAGTGCATACCATTTGCTTTTAACATTGTAATTTTTGTTTTCATCATGTGCCAAAGAGGATAAAAATACTCAGGGTAGAATTAGAATAAACAAGTTACAGAATGGATTGCAAAAGACCTGTGGATACTGTCTAGTCCAACATCTAGCTCAAAGTAGTGCAGGTAATTCAGGACTATGTCCACTTTGACTTTGAATATCTCCAAGGATCGAGCCTCCACAACCTCTCTGGGCAACCTGTTGCAGTGTTTGACTGTCACCATAAAAAGTATTTTCTTATATTTAAACATCTTTTTTCTGTGTTTCAAGTTGTGTCCGTTGCTTCTTCTCCTGCCAGCACGTGCTAATGAGAACAGTGTACTTCCCCTTTTCTCCATTTCCTCACATTGGTCCCCTTGAGCCTTCTTTTCCCCAAGCTGAGGAGTTCTAGTTCCCTTACACTCTTCTGTCCATCTGACAGATACTCCAAGCCCTAAATCATCTTTATGGCTCTTTGCTGGGCTCTCTCTGGTATGTCTGTGTTTTCTCTTGTATTAGTGGTACCATAACTGGACACAATATTTCAGTATGGCCTCAGCACTCAGACTCAGTTCTGCCAGGCCCATTTCTCCAGCCTGCTGAGGTCTGTCTGAAGGGCAGTACAACCAGCTGGTGGAACCAACCATTCTTCTCAGTTTCATACTGCCTGTGGACTTGCAGAGCACAGCAGTCTGCTACACCATTTAAATCATAAAAGTAAATGTCACACAGAAGTGGGCCCAGTGTCAATCTGTGGGGTATACTGCTAGTGACTGGTGTCCAGCCCAACTTCGTGTTGCTAGTCACAAGCCCTTTGTGTCCAGCAATGAAGTTTTCAGTCCTCCTTACTGTCTATTTCTTTAGCCTATGTCTCATCAATTTTTTTCTGTTAGGATGTGATGGATATAGTGTCAACATCCTCATAAAGTCAAGATAGGCACCAGTCACTGCCATCCCTTTATCTAGTGACACAGACATTTCACTCTGGAGGACTATGAGGTTGGAGAGGTATTATTTCCCCTTTGAAAACCCATGTTGACTACTCCAAATTACATTTCTGTCCTTCATATGTTTGGCAATGGTTTCCAGGAGTGTTTACTCCATCACCTTCTGAGGCACTGAAGAGACACTTCCTGTCCTGAAATTCTGTGGATACTCGCTCTTGCCCTTTATGAAGATAGGAGTATTTCCTGTCCTTCAGTTGTTGCGAGCCTGCCCCAATTACCATGACCCTTTAAAGATAATTAAAAGTGGCCTACATGAGCATTGGCCAGCTCTCTTGACACTTGTAGGAATATGCCATCGGATCCTGTGGACTTGTGCCTTTCCCATTTTTTAGAAAGCTGGGATGAGACACAGCCTGGACAGCTGATCCCAACTGACCAAAGGGATATCCCACACCATGTGGCATCATGCTCAATATATAAAGCTGGGGGAACAAGGAGGAAGGGGGTTACATTTGGAGTGATGATGTTTCCCAAGTCACCACTATGCATGATGAAACTTGGCTTTCCTGGGGATTGCTGAACATCCATTGGCTGATGGGAAGTGATGAATTAGTTCTTCATTTTGCTTAACCTGTGAGTGCAGCTTTTGCTTTCTCTATTAAGCTTTTTTGATTTCAACCCATGAGTTTTCTAGATTTTACTCTTCCAATTCTCTTCCCATCCCACTGGTGCAGGACTGAGTGATCAGCTATGTGGTGCCTGGTTGCCAGCTGGGATTAAACCAAGATAGTGATACTGCAGTTATGTATCTTTTCCTTTGACCATTTGGAGGTAGAATTTCTAGTGACTTCTTCCCACAAGGCTATAAATATTATGTCTCAAGCCCCCTGAAGTAAACTGAGAAAGTAAACAACATTGTGTGGTTACCCAGTAATTAATATTTCCTCATTTGAAAAAAAAAAAAAAAAGCTTTCTTTGTTTGAATGGGCAAAATAACTAATCTCTCTATATAACTGTTAGAATATTTCCTAATTCTGTTTTGTAGTCTATGATGGAGAAATCCAGCTGCTGGAAAGTTTTATCTCTTGCCCCAGTGATGATGTTACCTCCATCATCACCACTTTACTTCTATACTTAACACCTTACACTTCTGCTCATTTTTTCCAGCAAATGCAGCAGGGTTTCCTTGCAGAGGAACCTTAGGGGCTTGACTAAATTCTTAACATGACAGGGAAAAGAAATTGCGGTCTCATTCACACTTCCTCAATTTTAGTCTTTTAAAACTTGATCCTGTCACAGGCTGCAGCATTTATGGGCCACAAAAACAACTAGCAGCACTTCCAAAAAAAGGCAGAAAATAATAAACCCAACTCAGCAACTGTGCTGAAATCAGCTCCAACTGGGT
This sequence comes from Urocynchramus pylzowi, assembly GCA_013397555.1. Taxonomy (NCBI): domain Eukaryota; kingdom Metazoa; phylum Chordata; class Aves; order Passeriformes; family Fringillidae; genus Urocynchramus; species Urocynchramus pylzowi. The sequence goes on along the minus strand of VZRH01001876.1, from coordinate 37,142 downwards.
AAAAGGTAATTCTGGCAAGGGGAGATCTGCAACCACCACCTCAGGGGCCACTGACACAAGAAACCCACTGACCCAAAAGAAGAGAAATACTGAGCATGGGGACTAATTAGCATGAGAGGCGAGAGAATAATTAACCAACAGAAGACAGAATACTAATTAATAAGAGAACTAAGTAACTTGTAGCCAATGAACACTATTTCCTTTGCTTGATAAAATGTACAAATAGTAAAATGTTTTGATAGTTGGTGTACTTGATTTGAGAAATTCCACAAGCACCCAGGCTTGCACAACTCTGAAATAAATAATCAATGTCTCACATTAGTGTGAATTATTGGCTTGTTGCACACCAGGTAACAAATCCAGTTTTTGCAGACAACACATGAACTGAGATCTCTTGCCACAGGTTTACAATCTGAATAAAAATTCAACCATGAAAACATATTGGAATGTTAAAAATGCCTCAAATCCTTACATAACTTCCTTGCAAGTGGGGATTAGCAGTTACCTTTACTTGCCAGCAGATGCTGGCAGAACACTTTTTCCCTGGGGAGGTTTCTCTCCATCTGCAATTTTAAATAACTTTGGATTCCTCTTTTGATCCATTTATCAACAAAGGTCAAAAGCAAAATTTTTGTTTAATGTTTCAAACCAGCATCCTACTAGGCAAAAAGGACATTATCACTGGGTAGTAGATATGTGTGCTTACATACCCTTACTGGTTTTTTATACCATACTTTGTTGCTTTTGTCCAGTCATTGGCGTAACCAATGGGGAAGAATGGGTAAAGTTCTTACATCTGCTCAGTCTTATGGCTGGTCAATCAGGATATTCTACTAGGAAACTGATGTAAGATTTTTAGTTCCCAGTAAAAATGCTGGAAGTACAGAAAGTGAGTTATTTGAATTCTGCAAGTGTGCACATACCTCTAAATCCTTACGTTGTGACCTTTAGCCTAGGAAGTCTTGTGCCAAGCTCATGAGTAAGACATGAATGGATTTCTTCCCCTCCACACTGAGTATCTTCCTGAAGGACAAACACTAGCATTGTGAATTCTGTGTTCAACTCTGGACTGTGGATACATGCTAAATGTATATCTTTTCCTACTGTGGAGCTAAAGACAGCCAGCCCTAGAGGATGGTTCAATTGTGTCAAGACAGGACAAGCAAGAAAACTACTATAAAAGTGTTCTTCCTTTTACCTTTTAGCTGCCCACTACTTCCTCATTTAGAAGCATTGTAAATTTCCAATAAACATCAAGGTAAGTTTACAGCTCTGGCATCTGCTAAATCTTTTACATGTATACACTACAATGTCAGCTATGTTGTGCTTGTGATGATTGATTCTGTACTTATAACATTCCAGCTGACAGATAATACAGTTGAACAGATTGGAAAGAAATTGTGCCCTTAACAGTCTGGCTTCTGTGATAAAATAATACAGTAGATAAATAACATATTATATTTTTCATTGATGTCTCAGCACAGTTTTATATTGTCAGTATAACAAGGAGGTAAGCAGCCTCCACAGTATGCCATTATTTACGCTCAGGCAGTATCTTCAAGAGTAGCATCGGAGAGCAGATGTCAGACATTCTAGCCTTGCAACAAAAACCTCCAGCATATGATAAATATATAAAAGGAAATGTTCTTAAGAATGCTGTCAGGTCCCTGCCTTTCTGGCGCCTATGAACCACATGGCACCCAGTGGAGTCAATGGAAATCTTTCCATTAACTTCAGTGAGCTTTGGATTAGCACTTTCAGTTTCTGTAGTAGTCCTCACCTGCTACTATACAAATGTTAATGAGATTAACTGAACAACGCCCTTAGAAGCTGCAAAGACAGAAGATATTGTTTCATCCACCCATTTCTGATGAGGTGATGGAGGAATGTAAGGAAATACCACACAATGTCTCAACAAGGGAAATGAAATTGCTCATTATACTCTTTAAAAATCCTAGGAGATACAGATGGATGAGTTTCTATTGGGTCCCTAATAATTTCTGTTAAGGATAAATCCATGAGAGGAATTAGAATGGTGATAATGACTGAGGTTGGTATACATTTGCTGAAATTTCTTTCCTGTCAGGAGTATGCCTATAGGTTTTTAAACATTTTTAATACCACTCCTGAAGTGAAAACTGACAAATGAATACTTGGACGTAAGTGAAGTGATCACAGATGATCACTATGAATTCTGAAAAAAAACCTATTTTCTCCCAATGCTAACTCATTGCTACAGGAAATTCTGAATAATAAAGAAACAAAAATTAATTCAAATTTTTGGCGTATTTTTGGAAGAAGTGTTCTTCTAACAGTATTGAAAATAATGGTATGGATACTGAGCCTTGTGAAGTTTCTATGAAAATGTTCAGGTCATACTTAGGAATACTATTTCCTAAGTACCCACTCTTGGCCTCTATCACAGAGTGGCTTAGAAAAACTGGATGTCTTGATTTGCAGAGCAAACCCTAAACCGTCTGCTACTGGGTCAAACAGCAGATCTTAAATGTTGTGATTCTTCAGGCAGAAGGGCAGAAAATAAGGAAGATAGAACAAAGACATTTAAAGACATAAACAGAATAGTTGTGTGTTAGGTAGAGGTGTCTCCCTGATATACACAGTTCATGTTACTCTTTTGCAACAGAAAACACCATGAAAACATAGCAAAAAAACAGTATACTGAAAGCAATAAAACTTGAATAGAATTAACATTAAGCTTAACATTAACTCATTAATAGGTAAATAGTCCCATATGTCTATACTTGGTAAGGTTTTGTCCATTAGGTTGTCATTTGCCAAGATCATATGTCTTGAAATAGATATATTGTTTATATCTTGGAAAACTTACAAACTGCTGTATCCCTCCTTCAAGCAGGAAAGCCTCAGTGGAAGAAGTTTCTCACTGTTCTCATGTTAAAACTTCCTGTGTAAAAATAAAAAAATGTCATGATACCTATTAATTTTGTGAGCCCTCAGATCATTTCCTAAACATGAAAAGAGAGGATACTTCAGAAAACAAAAACCTTCAGACTATTATAACATGAAGTATTGGTACCATCATGTTTATCTATTATTGATTTCATGTGTTTATCTGTACACTTCCAAACCTATTTTCTTACAATATGTAGTATATTTTTTTTAGTATACAAACAATTAAGCTATTGGAACAATCTCTGTCAAAATTGGAAGACAGTGAAAAAATACATACATACAAGATATGATTAAAAAAATCTTTTATTTTAACACAGGAATGACTGGATGAAATTCTGATAGAATTACACTGAACACCAGACTCAATTAATTCTGTAATTTTGTTGGAATATGACAGATAACATGCAGGAAAATTAATTTGGAAATTTTAAACATACAGAGGTCGACATGCCCTGTTGAAAGAATTAATAAAGTCACATGAAAAATTTAAGAGAATTGTTTGAGTACCAACTACTCCCTTCATTCTTTGACAACTAGAAAGAAAAGAGATTCCTGCTAACTGGAAAAGTGCTAGTTCATCTATCTATGACAGATAGCAAAGCCTGACAAGAAACCCTGTCTTAATTCAAGACACAAATTATTCCTTAGGAATGACCTTCCTATTAAAAATTTGAAATAGCAGCAGCACATAAATGCAATCAATGCAACAGTAAAATAAAAAAGGTGTTTTGCTCATGTATGGTTATTTGAAAATTTTATAGGAAGTTAAGTTTTGGAAATAAATAATTTGTCCTAAGTGGACTTCCCTGCTGTGACTAATATGTGGACACCTTTGTTCATATGTGCATCTTGCAGGAAGACAAAAGATTGTGGCGTTTTGGCTTTGGCCAGCAGAGAGACCCCCACCCAGCTGCTCGCTCATTCTCCCTCCTCAACAGGATGAGGGGAGAAAATAAGGTGGCAAACTCATCGATCAAAGGAAGGACATTGAGATCATTTAACAATTAACATCACAGGCAAAAGAGACTCAGCTTAGGCATAATTAATTTAATTTACTGCAAATTCAAAATATAGTGGAATGGTGAGAAACAAAGACCTCACCACACCACAACTGAGCTCAATTTTCCCCAGCTCAATTTCATTCTACTACTTCATTCCTGATTCCTTTATGTCCTTCTCCCAACCCCAAGTGACACAGGGGAATGGAGAATGGGCACTGTGATCAGTCCATATGAGCTCCTCTCTGTTGCTCCTTTCCTCTCCCATTTTTCCTCTCTGCCAGTCTTTCGGGGTTAATATGTTCCAGCATGGTGTCCCCACTGGCTACAGCTCCATTAAGGAGTCTGTTCCAGCATGGAACAGCATAAATCCACTGCTACAGCTTCCTTCAGAACACATCCACCTGCTCCCTGTGGTGTCTTCCATGTACAGACAGCATGGTCCCCTCCATGGGCTGCAGGGGAACACTTGGGTAACCTCAGGCTCCTCCAGGGGGTGCAGAGGAATCTCTGCTCCGGGGCCTGGAGCAGCTCCTCCACCTCCCTTGGTGTTCACAAGGTTGTTTGTCCCATCTGGTTTTTCCTCGCCACCTTTTGCGCAGCGTTTTTGCCCTTCCTCACACACAGTTTCTGCAGGGCCTTCGCCTGGCTGCGGCTGAGCTGCCCCCTGTGGTGGGCGGCTGTGTCCGGCCAGAACCGGCTGTGTCCGGCCAGAACCGGCTGTGTCCGGCTGGAACCGGCTGTGTCCGGCCGGAACCGGCTGTGTCCGGCTGGGGCGGCCCCGGCCTCCCCTCACGGAGCTGCCGAGGTTCCTGCTGCTGCCAGGGCCTCGGTGGGGAAACTCCGAGCTTCTCTGGAGAACATGAAACCGGCAGCTCTGAGCACAGACACCCTCTTCAGACTGGCAAAAGCCACTTCATTGACTAGTGGAGCTTCTTTAAAGTATGCCTTTGAGGGTCACATATCTTCTAGACATCTTAATGCTTTTCTGTCACTATGGATACGGCCTGCCTACAACTCAGTGCGGCTACAGTGTGCCCAGAGATGTCAGGCTCTGCAGTAAAAATAAGGATGATTTTTTCGTTAAGTGCACTGCCCACTGTATGATGGGGCCTGGGATCCAAGAAGGATGTTGTCAGGAGACTGTCACGGCTTATCCAGCCCTCAGACTGCTCCCCTGATTGCTCCATTGGCATGGACATGCTGGTCAGTAATGGCATTACCAGGGAAGACGCAGAGTGAACCCAGTATAACTACAAGACTCTTGTGGCAATGAAAAAGGGCATGATGGCCCTGAGTTCTTTCTCTGTAACCCTCATAGGTGAGAGGGAAGAGGATGATTGGAGGGAATCAAGGATGATTGGAGGGATCCTGTATGTAAACAACTGTTTGCAGACCTGGTATCATCATCAGGAATTAAGCTTTCATGACTATTTTTGAGGATTTGAGGACTCCTAGGAAGATAGAGAACCACCTGAGCAAGTGGGGCAAAATTGTCTTTGCCCGCTGGCCAACCTGCTGAGAGCTTTCAGCTAGGAAAGATGGAGAAAGGAGGTGATGATCAACCATCAGATGAGGAAATCAGAGATGGGTGGAAAGCAAAGGATACAGGGTGATGTGGTCAGGAGGCATACAGTAATCAAATCAAAATCACGATGGTAATCATTGAAACAGGGTTGAAGACATTATTTATGATGCCATATATAAGGGAATGATAAGAGGGCTGCATTATGAAGATGTCACACTTCTGGGAAATCAGCACAACTATGGGCTGTACACCAATTCATGTAAATATGGGGAACAAGCAGGAGGAAATAGAGGACCGTGTGCAGTCTCTAGGCCTCTACAATGCCCATTAAAAGACAGCACTCATTCTGATGATTCAGATGTACTTTGTAACTTTGTCTCATCCACAATACTGTCGTTTTGAAGATATATCAATGAAGTGGTGCTAAACTGAACTGTTGCAAATTCTTAGACTCTGAACTAGCTTCTTTTGTTCTCTGATGTTTTGAATGACTTCTCTGTGGCTACAGCTAAGGATGAGCTGTATGAGTATTGTTAAGTCGGGTGGAAAAAAGAGATAGTGGGAAAGAACAGATGTCCTTAGAGACAGCATCCATTTAAAGTTAGGAGGACTATAACTGACATAATAGAAAATGTTTAAGTCACAAAAACCTTTCTTGTGATTTAAACTAGAATATTTAATCAAAACTACCTCACCCCATTTACACTGTCAAATATGTCTAAAGCTACACAAAGTTCAGTTTTAAAGACAAGAGATCACATCTATAAAAAAATAGAGCTTTTGCAGATTAGTCCAGATTTTGAGGCAGCTCTTTTTAAATGAAGTTCACTCTTTATCAGTGTGCTGGATCTGGCTGAGCTGGAGCTCATTTTCACCACAGCAGCCCTCACAGTGTTGTGCTTTGTATTGGTATCTAGAAAGGTCTTGATTATGCACCAGTGTTTTGGCTATTGCTGAGCAGTGCTGGCACAGAATCAGTACTGTCTCTCCAGATGGGAAAGCTCTTGGGAGGAGAAACAACCAGGACAGCAGACCCAAACTGTCCAAAGGAACATTTCATACCATTTGATGTCTACTTAGATGCAAAAGCATTCATTATTACAATGCTTGTCTTCCAGAGCAACTGCTGTGCCTACTCAAGGCCTGCTTCCCAGGAAGTGGCTGTTGGGAAGCAGAGAATAAAGCTTTTGTTTACCTTTGCTTCTGTGCCCAGCCATTGCTTTCGAGTTTATTAAACTGCCTTTATCTTTATCCATGACGTTTTTCCATCTTACTGCTTGGCACTATGGAGAACAACCTGTATCCATCCTCTGACACCTCCTTTCAGATACAGTCAGACACTGACAAGGTCCCCTCTCAGCTGTCTTGTCTCAAGCTTGAGCAGGCCCAGTTCTTCGTAAGAGAGATGCTTCAGTCTCTAGCACTCTTTGCAGGCCTCCGCTGGACCTGCTCCAGGGGCTTCTTGTACTGAAGAGCCCAGAACTGGACACTCCAGGTGCAGCCATGCTAAGGCTGGATAGAGGGGCAGGATCATCTCCCTTGAGCTGCTAGAAAAACTATGAGGAAAATGTTTTTATGAACATCTCTACAGCCTAAATTGTCCCTGATGTGCTTATTTCCATTCCAACAAAGAGCTAAGAGGGATTTAATGTCTTATTCTGGAGAAAAACTAAAAACGCAATCTCTCTGTCTTTTCTTGATTACTGCAGACATGTGCATACACATCCCTTGTGAAGTGTGGACTTTGTTCCTCAGTTTGAATGGGCCTCACAAGGACACACACATCCCTTAGAGTGACTCAGGCAGGTCTCTAAGAGTTGTCATTTTGCAAGAGGAAAGGACACTCTTTGTATCTCCTGTAGACTTATTCTACCTTGAAGGATTTAAGAACCATTCATGATTTCCAATTTCTGAAAAAAAAAAGATTTCAGCCAAGAAGTAAAGACATAACATTGATACCAGGTGGCTAGGACAGTCTTCTGGAAATGAGGAGGGTTGTTTATCGAACTGATAACTATCCAATATAAGATGTAGATGCTGAACAAGGAGCAGAATTAACTGCCTGGAAATTGAGGATTGGAGTTGCCTTCTCATCAGAGATGCCTGGTAACTAAACTATGAAAGCACAGTCCATCCTCTAGTCTCTCTCTCACTCTCTTGATCTTGAACCACTACTGGAATAGAAAAACAGCTTCTGTAAGGATGCAGAATGCCTGGTCAACACCACCCAAAGCAGCCTTAAAATAATATTGTCATGGAAATGTAATCTCCTGGACCACATGATTTTCCTTGAATAGCATGTGGCATACAATTCAGGTTCTCTGCTATCTTGATGGAAGCTGTAACTATGTGCCACTATACAGAGGGGAAGAAGGATTGGACTGAGCTTGGTTGAGCTTGGTTGAGCTTGGTTAAGCTTGGCACAAAATTCTGCTCATGTTTGCAAAGGCTTCTGCTTGTACAGGGCACCTTGCACAAGCTCAGCCCCTACCTAAGCCCCACAATGGAACACAAGCAAAGGTTTATGCTCAGAGTTCTCTAAATTCATCTAAATGTTTTAAGCATGTACAAAATGGGAAAAGTGCAGGAAAAGGAAGACTGCATGTTAATTAAGCATTTAAGCTGTTAAATTTTGTCTTCTGAAATGAAGAAATATATGAATGCATGAAAATATTTGAAAATAACTAAAATAAAATAAAAAGAAAAAAAGGTTTAGCACCAGTCTACTGAATATGAAACTGGGAGCAGATGTGAATTTAAATACAAAAAAGTTGATAGGGTCAATCTGAGAAGTAAAATTCTCAATCTGAGAAGTCTACATAGAGGTTGGGCAGTTGGTAGACCTAATACAAGTATATTACATGTAAGGACTAATTATGATAGTTGTTACTGCTGGTAGAGAGCTCTGCACATTTAAACTGTAATGATTTTAATTACTTCAACTCATCTGCATTTTAAAAAGCACAAGTATTTATTGAAACAAGTGTGGAGGAAATATTAAAAATAAGCATTTTTATGCTTATATTTTTAAAGAAAACTCTCACATCTAGGGGTACTTTAAAGGTTCAAAGGAATTTTTTAATAAGCTTTGAAAAGAAAAGAGCATTTTTATCTTATGAGGGCTACATGTCTTAACAAATGGTCTCAAATCCCGAGTTTGTAGGTAAGGGACAATTAAAGAGACCCCAATTATAATTAAATTTTATCACTTTATGTCTTATCAGAGGTGATAAGACATAAAGAAACACCCACTGTTCTTTAAGGGTATAAGGTAAATATTAAAACAGGACACAGATCTCCCCAAGATGAATTCTATTGGTTCTACTTAAACATTCAGAAAGATCTAATACAAATGAATAACTTACTTTCAGATACCTAAAAAGAACTACAGAAAAAATAACCCTACTTTGGTTTCAAAGTCACACAATCAAAAACTTGAAAACAGCTACATTAAAGCTTCCTGTGCTTTCTCAGTTTAATTCTTTATGTTTATTATATGATCACTTTTTCCTAAATTTATTCAGTTGTAAGCAAAGCATGCAATGGTACATGAAACTATTTTTAAGTACAGAATTAACAGGTATTTGTACTAACATTTATTTGTTTATTGACACTGAAATCGTGTGTGGAATAAGAGTCTTAAGAAGACTTTCAGCACCTATTAGTATGCTAGGACTGAGTTCATATATTAAATAAGTCATTCTTTGAGCTGTGTTGTGTTGTTTGTAGTAATTTTTAGGGAAGGTAGGTGGAGAAACACTAAAAATGAAATAATTTTAAATAAAAATTGACGAAGAAAATTAAATGTTAATAGAGTCTTGTCATATTTCATAAGGTCTACGAGCAACTTTGCATTTAGTTCAACACACCAGTAAGTAATTTTATTATATGTAACATATATTGGTAACATAAATTTAAGATCTCAGAATCTAAAGCTCTACTTCTCAATTATTCAAAAACAATGAGTTTTTTTGAACTGTCATATAATAAATCCAAAATTGGTTTAGTTACACAATTTAGGGTGATGAAGAAATTATTTTAAAACTCGTTTCATAGCACATAATGTTTTTGTATATACTCTACCATAGTGAAGTGAAAGGTAGCATTTCATCTTGACATTTTATCTAGTAAGCATTTTCACAAAGTTCAGAGAGAAAAGAAAGAAAAAAGTCACACCCACATCCTTATTTGTCCAAAAATTCTGAGATTAGTGTTACTTTTTATTTTTGTTTTTTTAATAAGCAAGTAAAAGAATGTAAGTATTTTTAGTAAGCATTAATTTTGTATTCTGAAGTCTCTTGGGCATGTTATGTTATTTAATAACTTACTCATGAATAGAAAACACAAGGAAGCATCTGTGAACAGATAAAAAACTTAACTGATACAGAAAACAACACAATTTATAGTAAGTTTGTCTACTGAGTACTGAATTTTTATTCTAAAGGTGAGCAGCAACCTTGTTTAAACAGTGAATTTGGCAGGCAAAGTCTATTATTTAATGCCTGTGAGAAGTTTTGACTTCAGAACATGGATTATTTTAAAACAAACTTACTACTAGGAAAAAGAGATTTGTGTAATTTGTAGTGAGGATATATACACATCTATGATAAGGACATAAATATAAGATAACTCCTGCTTCACACTTTTTTTTCCTTAAATAGACTCCAGCTGGGAGGGAACCTCATGATGCACTTCAGAAGTAAATTTACCATAGGTCACATATCAGGCAAGTCCTGTGGCTGAGAGCAGGCTTAGCACTGCTCTCTCTGGAGTAGCACTGGCAAACTCCTGACACTGATGCCAGGTTTGGTACCAGCAGAGGTTTATGCTAGCACCAAAAATGCTTAAAGTGCATTTAAAATAAAATTTTTATTAGACATGAAAAAGCTATACTATTATGCATTTCCAAGTCCTAGAGAAAAGAATCTGAAAAGCTAATTTATTTGCATTTGCAAGGCCTATAAAGTTGGTACAACAGTGAAGGCCAACAATAATTCTAGCTAGTTCCTTATCTTTTTGAGATATTTGCCTAAATTTGGAGTTACAGTTATAGTTGGACTGAAGATCTAGTTTTATTTTTGGATTCTGAACACAGATACCGGAGAACATGAGAAAATAGCATTAAATGAATTAGAGAAGGGAATTCAGCCTCTTAGTAAGGCTACGGCTGGATTAGAAATAGATTTAGCATCTCAGAAGAGAAGACAGATCTAGGTTAATTTCTGGATTCTTCAGAAATTAGAGAGCTAATCCAGGGATATATAAATAGACAATGGCTTTTGCTTACTTTGGAGGCAGATGTGAACTGCTGCTTTAAGAAAAGATCACCCCAGGAGGAACACAGGAGCATAGTGTTATTGGCAGTGCTTAAAAACCACAAAGTCTGTGGAAGACTTGGTGCTAGAGCAGCAAATCAGGTTTGATTGATTGTCTAGATGTTATTAGGTTCTGGGTTCAGTTACAAAAAAGATAAAATTTAGCTCTGAGAATATGAGCAGAATTCACCAGCATGTGAAGGATTTACCAGTAAGGCTACATGTGACAAGTATGAATTAAGTATATCTGAAGAAAGCTTTGATTTACTGCTGAGAACATGAAGAAGTGAAAAAGATCTTGTTTTCAGGTTCCTGCAGCTCTGCACTCTAGAATGCACAATATCAGAGGCTTGAAGTGGGTCACGTACACAATATAGTATAGTGCCCAACAGTAGAGTAGAAATAAAATTTATATTTTGAAAGAAGAATCTAAATTTTTCTGTTTGTTATGTGTGATTAACAGGCATAGGATGATATGTTAACGAGTCAAATGGGTCAGAATGAGATGGACCTGGCTGACAAGGCTATGTTTTGGTTTCTATTTCATTTCAGTTCAGAGATTCAGACGAAGAGGTACTTAAAATGCGGGCTACATGTAACCCCTAAGGCTCACAGAGTCAGGGACAGAAGGGTTAAATTGCTAAGATGATTTTGGAAGAAGCACAAAGGAAGAAAACAAGATCTGAAATCTGTAGAAACAAATATATTTTAGTATACCTCCTGTCTTTAAAAATCCTAATTGCAATAAATAACCTCCTTTTCCCAATGATCAATGCCCACATCAGTATTACACAGGCTTTCCAAGGCCATCCCTCATCTTGTTTTAGAAGATCTTGAACTATATTGTTACCAGTTTAGCTCTAGAGCACTTTCATAGCGCCATGGAACAAGCTGAAATACAGCTTTAAATAAGATATACAACCTAAATATGCTTCAAACATAAAGAAAACTCACTTACCCCTATTGCTAAACATTTATTCCAGATCTGTGAGATTTGCAGTTCCAGTATAAACCTAGATTTTGGGTCTTGTTATCTTCTAGTTCCTGAGACATTCAGCCTTACTCTAGCCTTAAACACAGTTTTCTTTAAACACCAGCAGTTTTAGTCTATACAGACTTGGCTAGTCAACTTTTTTCAGCTGATGATGAACTGTTATACTCGCTTAGAATCATACACCCATCCTAAATTTATGTGAAGCACATTTGAACAAGAAATAAAACCATTTTTCCAGGACACTTGTGGGATCACCCTAATTCTGCAAGAATTAAACCCACAAAATTCCCCAAAATTTTCAGCACCTCTTGCACAGATTGGTAAAGAAAGCACTGAGAAATGATTTGTGATATCTTCTGCAGATCCTTTGACACTGTTTGACAGTTCTGTGTGATTTCTTTTCACTTTCCTCTGCATGGTGAGCAAAGGATCCTTGTAGTTGTTCTTGTTCCTGGCAGTGTTATCCATGGGAGGAAGCTTATCAGTCTCATTTATGTATCTCTTTTTGGGCTGTCTTGGTTGACTTTGGTGCAGACTGCAATAGACATGTGACAGTGGCAGGAGCAGCAGATCTTTTTTTCTGGGTTTCAAGTGAAGTTTTTAATGCTTTCAGTTTATTGGAGCCTGCTAGCTGAACACTATAATGATTCCTTTTCGGATTTAGTTTTCTATCATTCTCCTCCTTCTTTTCTCTCTTCCTCTTTCAAAGAGACTCCTCAGGAGTGTCTGTGGATTTCCTTTTCAATTCCTGCTTCCTTGCACCAGGTAGTTCCTTGGTCTCTGCTCTCTTCTGGTGTCTGTCTTTCCTGGAGGACCCACAGACTTTAGACAGGTGATGGAGATCTGTTTTCACCATGAGGTGATCACAGGTGGTGGGACCTTCATTGGAAAGAGCAACCAATAGACAAAGGCAATTTTTCCATGTGGAAGTCCTGACACCTGCAGCTGCTGCCTCACATTGGGCACCAAAAAAGACCAAAACACCATGCTTGTTAAATCCAGCTTTTACCCTATTCAATCAAATATTTGAATTGTATAGCACTTGTCCCAGATATTTAAAGTCCCAAACCCAAGCCCATTTCCAGATAAAACCATTTGCTTAATAGTAATCCAGGATGCCATCACATGCACTAAAATCTATTTGAGTTATTGAAAACCAACTATATTTCTTATATGATATGATCATACTTGCTTCAGAAGTAAAGGTTTCAGCTCCAGACCTACAGGCATACATGGAGATCTTAAAAATCTGTCTTAAAAAAATTCATCTGTTTCTGTTGAGAAACCTTAATTGGCAGCATAACTAACTCTACTCTAGAGTGAAGACCCATAACAATTATGATCTCTGACCTTCATTATATTCTTGTAGATGACTATGCTTTGCTCTTCAGCTCTGGTAGCCTTATAAACCACCTATCAATACTTGCTAGAAAATAAAATAAAACCCATATAATGCCTACTGGTCCTGGTTTTATCTTAGCCATAGGAGCTTTGCAGGGTTCAAATTTAATCAATCTATTCTTCCTGTTCTGAATACTTTCACTTTACCAGCAATACAGTGATGAGTCACAAGAACTAATTTTGTTAGTTCCCTCAAATTGAGTCCATGTGGGGTTTTTTTAATCTAGCAAATTGACTGTATTTGATAATAAAATGATACATACATGCTTGTCAATTTCTACCCTGTGAAGGAGTAGAAGAGCTTGCATACCAATTTTTAAAGTATTTGTGGATTTTAAAAGTGTGTGACTGCCATTGTGTGTGTCCTGATTCTTCTGTAATAAGTGAAAAAACAATGTCTAGTCAAGGGAGAAGGACTTTGTTGTTGTTGTTCCCTGGGTAGCCTCGCTGCCTTTGCTTTGTGCTGAAACACTGATCAAGTGAGCTCAGTGGAGTGATACCAACGATCCTGTGATGACCACAGGCAAAGGCAGACCACCTGAGAGGAAGAATGTCTGCAGCAAGGCTGTTTCCAGTAGAAAATGCAGAGTTCCTTGGTAAGAAAACCAGGAGGTTGCAGCACATCACCAGCAACAGCTGCAGCAAATGTACCTGCAGGTGCAGGTAAAAGTGGCAGCAGCAGACCCAGTAGAAGCTCTGAGAACCTGTGAGCACTGGCAAGAATGTATGGCACAGTAAGAGCAATTGCTACAGGAGGAACATTAAAAACAAGAGGCTCCAGAACTAAGGAAAAGGATTAAAAGCTGTTGCTCTGATCATCAGACCACAATAGAAAGGAAACCAGAACACAGAGTAAGTACAATGATGTTGAAACTCACAGGGAATGGTTGTCTCCCAATAAAATCAGCCTGAGGGTAACCTGGAAGCATTTGTAGAGCTTTCAAGTAGCTTGATGTGATCCAGACACATTTAGGTTGTCAAACTATCCAGTTTGTGGAAGACAGTTTGGAAAATCCCAGATCTGCTGCAGGAACTCATGCAGGGAATGTAAGGTCACATGTCAAATGTGGTCTAGAGCTGACTAAAAGTGAAGGCAAGATCTTACTAGTTACTTGATCTGAACATGAAAAGCATTCTCAGGAGCTATTAGAATATCCATGGACCAACTTTTACTTTAAGAGAGATTAAGTTGTTGATCTTCATGGAATTCTGTGGTATATTGTAAAGGATGGCTATAATACACAGGGCCTGGATCTATTATGGTTAGAAAGTTAACGCTTTAACTGGCACCTGATTTTCAGGAATAAGGCACAGTAACAGACATGAAGACTCTGTCCTTGGGACAAGAGAAAAGATAAGCAGCTGCCTCAGAATTTTTCAGAGACATTTGTTTTGTGATTAAGGACATGGTATGTTTTTGGACACTTCTGTGCAGGTGGTTGCAGGTGGAACTTCTGAATATAGAAAGCCTGCAGCATAGAGTTAAAGAATAGCAAAAGACGGATGTTAAGAACATTGAAGAGTTAGATCTGGAATAGATTAGGTCAACTATTTTAGTTAGTGTGACAGAAGATCTGACTGTGTATTGACTGGGCCACAATTACCTTTTGTGTATATTGGAACTTTTTGATGTCTTTATCTTAGATGAAGTATCAGCAGGCTAATCTGTGGCTTTCACTTTCATGTGGACTGCAACAATGTTGATGGCAAATAACAACTGAGAAATGAGTTGTGAGGCTGATCTTCTTTCCTAGGTGCCTCTTCTCTGTTAGCATTAATTTCATTCATTCAGCTCTCATGGTAAGAGTTTATTGCTAAAAAATTGGATAGGTGTTCCCCACCAAGTCTTGCTGTCAGGGCCCTAAGTGCCAACAGCAGCCCCTTCATTCCTTTCCCCTCTCCGAGATGTTTGACCACCCATGGTCAAGGCCAGCTTAGATACAGTGCAGCTGTGTAACCTGGGATCAGATTGCTGTGAAAGAATTCGTGAAAGAGCTGCAAGAAGCAGTGTTGGAGGCCTCAGCTGGCTGAGGAGCTGAATTCCAGTTCAGGCCCTAGTCCCTGGTCCTTATCTGACCCTTGCCTCTTTACCATACTAAAGGATACTTCTAGTAGGTAGATAAACAGTTCTAAAACATTTATGTGTATCACATCCAGCACATCTCTTTTTGAATTTATATGTTATGCTTTTAAGCAGAACCTTTACTAAAACCATAAACAGTTTTTTCAATAAATCAATAACACTGATAATTCAATAGATGGGAATTATAGACTGGAAATTACTAAATGTAACCCATTGACCTCTGTCATTTCAGTTTTTGCTTTTTCGGCCCTTGAGAGCTCAGGAAAAGTTAAGTTTTTACTGTGTCTTATTTGAGAACCTCACACCTTTTCCAAAAGCATAGACACTTAGCCAGAAGATTTCATTCCTCCCTAAAACTTTAGCTAAGATAATAGTGCCCACCATATTATGAGGTGTTAGAGAGTGGGACCAAATAGTTAATAATACTGTATTGGAAAAAAGGCTCATAGTCTTGGAATAAAAGCTGGTGCCAATGAGAGTGGGGGAGTCATGGCTCATTCTCTGGCAGTTATGACTAATAGATGCAAAGTGAGACCGAAGATTAGGAACAGTGATGCAATTAACGCGGGCAGCAGAGATACTGAAGAACTTGATGCTGAAGACATCTTGCAAGCCTAAGAATGAAGCACTTTGTTTTTAGTTAAAGGTAGAAGGTTAAGAAGAAAACGGTTACAGTCATTCCGGACCTAGCCTTCATCAAATTTTTGCATGTTTATCAAGATCCAGCAATAACATCAATAAATAATAACATCAATCACCCCTCTTCTTAAATTTAATCTCGAAACTGGGAGAGGGGGGCACAGAGGTGCCAGGAGAGCAGGTGAAAACACTGTGGCTACATCCTGAAATGCCTGTGATCTCCCCAGTCGTACTACCAACACCAAAGTCAAATCTTATTCTTAGACTTATCATCAGCCTACAATTACCTAGGAATTAACTGTAAGATACAAGACCTTGCCCATGCCAGCCCAAGTCCCCCTTTGCCAAGTAGCATTCTTTGACAATAGAATGAATTTTGCCATAACCACAATCTTTTCCTTTGTCTTAACTGCACAGTAGCAGGCTAGGGTAGCCACAGAGCTATCTCCTAGAAGGTGTTCTTTACAGACTCCTTCCTATGGAACTCTACTGCTGTTAACAAGTTTAAAAATAAGAAGAAGGATTATAGTAACAATGATTACAGAGTTGGGATAATGGCTTTATCTTTTCTGAGAAAATTGTAGGACCAAAAAAATTATAGCTGAGTTTGGTCTGAATGAGAAGTTTAGTTCTGCAAGGGAAGGCAGCGCAGTTCTATGTAAAAGGTAAAGTCTGGGGTTAGTTTTATGGTATGGGATAGTACTAAGAACAGAAGTCTTTCAAGATGTAATTTGAAGAGGCAGAATGAGGGTGAATGTTGTGAATAACTTCTTTTGAGTCTTTATGATGATTGTGTTGGAGATTTTACTGTTCTAGTGAGGAATAGAAATAGGTGAGAGGATCAGAGAAAGAAATTAAGCCTATTGTGAGACTGAGCAGAGCACACAGGACCAAGAGGTTCTGTAATGGAGTTTATGGGTCATTAAAGCATAGCTGAGACAAGGGCTACAATTGAAAGCGAAATGTAGGTTCTGTCCAAAAAAGAAAGATTGGTAAAGATTGTCCCTAATCAATTCTGAAAAACAGCATTCAAAAAAATACTACTTAGAAAAAGACCAAGAGGCTGAAGCACAATGCTGATGCAATGACCAAGAAGGCTGGAAATGTCTTTCAGTACCAGGCAAAGGCTGCCCTTTTATTCACCAAATATGGGATTGCCTTGAAATTGGATGCACAAGAACCAAAATCAGTTTACAGCATATTTAGCAACACCATAGTTCTCATCAAATTCATTATGACATTGAAACCATTTGCAGACTCCTCAGTATCTTTACATGGAAAAGTCTTTTCCATGTTATGAATGGGCTGCCAGTTCATTTTGCAAATTGCAATGTTTGGTTACATTATTCCAGGCTCCTGAATGACCACCTCAAGAGTAATTCCCCAGTACAACAGGCACTTTCTCCAGATGCTGCAAAAACAGACTTGCCTTCTCCTCTTTATCCAGTACCCTCTCCTGCTGGTTTTGTGAGTTCTGAGCTGTGATCAACTATCAACAACAATCAGCATTGGTAAGAATGGCATCGTCTAGAATGTCTTCACTTCTGAATATATTTAAACTCTCACCATTTGAATCATCTAGTGTCAGGGTGTTTTGCAGATTACCACAGGTTAAGAAGCAGTTCCTATCACCTGTTTGAATCTAAGGCCCCCAAACCTTTCACTGGAAGGCACAAGCATTCCTTGTTTACTACTCTACCAATAGCACTCTTGATTTCATAAGCCTTTACCACATGTCATCAATCATAATTTCCATGCTGAAAGTCCTAATGCATTTAGCTGTTCTCTGTATAGAAGATATTTCAAATATCTGATCACCTCTGTCAAACTTCTCAGAGCCTCATCCAGTGCTAACACATTTCTGCAGTGGGTAGGGAGGAGGGAACATAGCTGCATGCTCTGTGGAGAGGGAAAGAGTGGTTTCCACCATGTTTGTCTGTTCTTTTTTAAATAGTTCTTAATATTGACTTGATTTTGAGCAACAGGATGACATTTTTAACAGAACAATCAAATTTAATTCAGAGACAACATTCAGAATAGTAATTAATTCAATCTCCTTTCTCTGTAAAATCTATATTATTTTCCCCACATATTTTGCTGAACATCAGATCTATCTGTACTGACTTTCACCTGCCATTGCAGTGACCATGCAGTCTTACATGGCTCTTTCCTACTTTTTTCATGGTCAGGCTTTCCTGAATACCTTAATATCAGTAAACAGTGTCACATTTTCCAATGAATGGCTCATTTATGAAAATGCTGGAAATTATCAATCTTAGCACAGATTCCTGAAGGGCTTTATTGGTAATTGTACAGAATCACAGAATTAACAAGGTTGGAAAAGACCTTGGAGATCATCAAGTCCAATGTATGACCTAACACCACCTCATCAACTAAAACCATGGCACATAAAGTGCCATAGCCCATCTTTTTTTAAACACCTCCAGTGATGGTGACCCCACCACCTTCCTGGGCAGCCCATTCCAATGCCCAACCACTCTTTCTGTAAATAATTTTTTTCTAATGTCTAGCCTTAACTTCCCCTGGCACAGCTTAATACTGTGTCCTCTCATCCTGTTGCTGGTTGTCTGGGAGAGGAGACTGACCCACACCTGGCTACAACGTCCTTTCAGGGAGTTGTAGAGAGTGAAAATTTACTTCTTACTCCAATTTATTGCACTGTGAAATTTTGCTGCTAACTCTAGTTTCCATTTTCTGTTGTCTACACATCTACATGTAACAATTTTTGCTCTTATTCAGTGGATGCTTTATTTATGTAGGAGGCTTTTGAGATGGCTTGTTGACAGATCTCCCTGATGGGTGCTTATTTCTCAAACAAAAACACAACAGGTATTATATAATTGTAAGGTATGACTTTCCTCTGCAAATTTTGTGTTATTAATATTGCAACACAAACCCACCCTGAACTAAAACCACCTGGACCATAGGAAAGCTTACAACGATGGAAAAAAATCCATCTGCAGCACAGCTAAGAGTGAGGAATTCTAACGCACTGAAAAAGAAATGAATCATAGCAATGAAACGGCCTTTTAACTAGACATGGATTGTTAAATTATTAATAGTGCAGAAAAGGAACATTTATTCAATTAATACTTTTGTTCTGTCTTTAAAAGAAAGCCAGATAAGATACATGGGTCACATAGGAATAAAGGAAAGATTCTTAATTCACTAGCAACTGAAAAAGATATTAGACAACATTACAACCAAATAAGCATCTTACAGGTGCATAAGATGTTTCCAGTAACACTTAACTGTTTGCTGAGGAAATATCTGCCCTCCTAATTTGAATTTTATTTATTTATTACAGTGACAATAAAACTGTAGAAGATGAAAACACTGATTATTTCACTGATTATATATCCATTCCGGATGAGGAAATGGAGTGTTAATTGATTAGTCTGATTCCCGTCAGAAGTAAATTAATCAAAAATTATTTCAGAATCAATAAATAAAGAATTAAAAGAATTCTTGTTAATCTCAGTCAACAAATATTTTTTTTAAAAAATACATTTTTTCAAACAAGATGGGATGGATTTTTTAAAATAATATAGATCTATAGATAATATTGATAATTTAAAGAATATATATATTTTAGATCATATTTTAGATAGTCTATTTTTGTTTACAAAAGTCTGTTAACCAAATGGATAGTGTATCATTAAGGAATTAAATATGTGCTATTAACATAATAACTCAATAACATCCTGTAGCAAAATGACTGAATGAATTTGCACTTGAGTTTCCTAACAAGTGATACCCAACTGGAAATCCAGATACAGCAGTGGCAAGACTGTTACTGTCATACTATGACCTCTTGATGTTTCCTTTTACAAAATTTTGTAGGGGAAAACAATGAAGTCCCACAAAAGAAAGAACATAAAAATAATTAAAGGGTTGTAGAAAGTGTGAGAAGAAACATTCTACATAAATTGGAACATGAGTCAGGTGCTCTTGCCTTGAATAAAATGAAAGCCTGTGAAAATAGGCAAACACAGTAACTTACTTCTGTAATCTTCCATTAACCCATGATTAATCAACTGATGTTTGAATAGTTAATTGGGCTGGCTTCATTAAGACCTTTCCTGGAGTCATAAAGTGTATGGATATTTCATCAACTGTGAGAATTAGGATCCAGGTTAATGTGGTTTTACTGAGTTAAATATCACCTGAATTTGATTTTCTCCATGTATTCCTTTGTATTCCTTACCTTTGGGTAAGATAAGAAGGAATCATTCAACTTCACTCTCATGGCAACAAAAATGTACCCATTCTCCCTATTATGTGGAATAACTAACCAAAGCATCCATTTGTTCCAGACACATGTATTATCAATATTGGAATAATGTTTCTTTTCCAAAGTATGCTATGTAAAACTGCTTGCCATTCTTGTGGGATACACCGGTGACAGGGTCATCTCACTTTGGATATAGATTAAGATGAATACAATAAAAATACTGGATTTTTTCATTTATATAAGACCTCAGAACTTTTTCTGATTTTTCTTCATACCTTTCTATTCAATGCATATCTGCTTGCCTACACAAGGACTTGCTTGTTCAATACAGTTTTACCTTTTCTACAGAACAACAACAACAACAAAAAGAACCCCCAAACAAATAAACAGTGGCAATATTTAGTGTTCTGCTACTAAGAAACGCAGAAAATTAAATGGATCATTTAATTTTTTTTCCTTTACCCAGTTTCTCAGACTGAGAACTTCCTACTACATGAAGAGAGCTGGTAAGAAGTTTTCAAACATGGCAACATTAATTTTGAGGAACACTGTTAAAGTGCTGCAGAAATATTTTGCTTTCTATCAACCTCTGATGAATCACAGATGCTGCTTCCTAGTAGGCTGCGCTACACGGATCGCTTCAGAGTCCAGCAGCTGGGCACTTAGCTGATGGAACAGCCAATCTCAAGTTTCTTGGCATAGTCAGGAGTTGCAGAATATTATGCAGTCAAGAACACAGCAGCCTTGGGAAACCTATATTCAAGCTTTAAAGAACCTGGAAACATCTTCAAGGCATCCTGTTACACATGTTCATTGTGCTAGTCCTAATTCTGGAGAATTCCCAAGAACAATCCCACTTCTGAATAAGAGGTGTGCACTGTTTAATTTTGGAAAAATCATAGGATATTCAGAAATCACATGATATTCAGATTTCCTGAAATTATTTTAATATTTATTTTCCACTGTCAATATCTTTGAAGTTTTTTTATTTGTTTGTGAGATTGTCTCAGATCAAAACTAAAATATTTTGAAATGTTGGACTTTTGCAGACAATGGAAGTTCCATATTTTATCTAGCTTCTAATCATTATTACTGTGGTCATGATCCTTTTCCTTTGGGTATTGTCCTTTTGCTCCTCTAATATGGGAGGAATCGACAAAGAAAAGGTGACAAATAGCTCCACCTGAAATAAGGGTTTTTTTCTTTATTGTGAATCTCACTTTTTCAAACAGAATAATTGCAGAGTTCACAGGTGCATTGGGCAACACTGCCCAGGGAACATTCTCATTGTATGACAGACTCTAACAGAAACAGCTGCCTGCAATTTGTTACTTCACTGACACTACCAAAGTGGTATTTCAACTAAATTAGCACTGCAAAATAAGATGGGCATAAATATTGATATCTATGTGCAGTACCTGGTGGCTGTGACAGAAGTCCATCTGCATTCCTTTAATCACAGAGACAAATTCTTTGGTATATCAGAAGAACATTGTACAAAATTTGCATATAAGAAAATGAATATCTTAACCAGAAGTTAACATTTTAAGACAGAAGCCCTTCTCTTGTGGTATTTGCCACTAAATATTTTTAAAAAATGGATGAAGACTTCCCCAGATGAGTATACCAACTGAAAAAGAGTGAAAAAATTGCACTGCTTCTCTTATTCAGGCTGAGCTCAATGTAAAATTTAAATCAATGACATAAAACAGTGAAACGTCAATTCAATTTTTATCTTTTATGTTAATCATATTGGTAATAATTCAGCAATACAAAATCTTCTCATACCTGTATCTGTTGTTGTTGTTCTTTCCTAAATAGAGTGAAAATTTTCGAAAATACTTTTATAATGTGGTTTTTGAATATGACACTGCAACAACAACAGTAAAACAACTCATAAAGATTGGTCCCATTTTGGTGTGAATGTCAGATCCAAGTCAATTTCCAGTTTCAGAACCATTTAGCAATAGTGTTCTGAGACAAACTGGAACACACCGGATATTTAAGCTTAGAATAAGACAAAACCAGAAGTGAATGCTACTATTACTACTACTACTATAACTACACTATTACTACTACTAAATGACATCTCAAATGAATCAAATGTTTTGACTGGCCTCAAAATGGTATTATTCTTTCATGTGTGAAAGTTTTCAATTAAAGAATATATGATTAATTTTGGTGGGGACTGGGGAGGGGATGACATCAGGAAAGAGGCTGAAAGAGCAGTAGTAATAGCAAAACATTCAGCAGGTATGTATCATGGTTTGACACTGGCCCAACACCAGGCACCCATGAAAGCTGCTCGCTCACTCTCCCTGGCCACAGCTGAGCAGAGGAGAGAAAAACAATTAAAGGGTTCAGGAGCTGAGGTAAGGACCGAGAGAAAACACTTCAAGGGCAAAACAGGCTCAACTAAAAGTTGCAAAGTAAATGTATTACTAACAGAATCAGAGGAGGATAATGAAATGTAAAATTAGCCCTTAAAAACATCTTTTTCCCCCAGCTCCTCCCTCCTTCCCACTGACAGCACAGGGAGACAGGGGATGGGGGTTTTGGTCAGTTCATCACCGAGATTTTCTTCTGCTGCTCCAGGAAAGGAATCCTTCCCCTGTGAGACCATGGGGTCCCTCCCATGAGAGACAGTTCACAGAGAATTTATGCTGAACTTCTCTAATGTGGGTCCATTTCCAGGAGCAGCAGTCCTCCCAAAACTGCTGCAACGTGAATTTTCCCCTTGGGCACACAGTCCTCCCAAAACTGCTGCAGCGGGGGTCACTCTTCCACGGGGTGCAGTCCTCCAAGGACAGGCTGCTCCAGCCTGGAATCAAGGGTCCTCTCTTTCCACCAGGTTTTCCACTGGATCACAGCCTCCTCCAGGCATCCACCTGCTCTGGCATGGGCACCTCCCCCACAGGCTGAGGGTGGGTCTCTGCATTCCCTGTGGATCCCCGTGGGCTGCAGGGGCACAGCTGCTTCACCATGGTCTCACCATGGCCTGCAGAGGAATCTTGCTCCAGCACCTGGAGCAGCTCCTCCCCTTCCTTCTCCACTGACCTTGGTGTCTCCATGTTGTTTCCCTCACATGTTCTCATCTCCTCCTCCTCTCTGGGTAGAAAAAACTGTATGGCTTTGTTTTGATTTTCTCCTCTACTATGTTATCCCAGAAGCGTTACCAACCATCTCTAACTGGCCCAGCCTTGGCCAGCAGCCTGTCCATCTTCAGAGCCACCAGGGACTGGCTCTGCCAGGCATGGTGGAAGCTTCCAGCAGCTTCTCACAGAAGCCACCTCCATGGCCCCTCCACTACCAAAAACCAGGTCATGCAAAACCTATACAGTATTTTACAGCTTTTTAAAATAATGTAATGTGAGACAAAGTCATTTTCCATCTTAGGAGAAAGACCAGATTGTAATGGTCATATAAAATTATTTTTAATTTTTTCTTTTTCTTTGGACTAAAACTAAAGACATTGATAATTTTGGCCTACTGACATTAAAGATCTAAAAGATCTTGCATTTATAAAAATAGTGGATTGAGGGGAAAAGAAAAAAAAAAATATTAAGTTGTGTAACTAATTTGAGTTTGCTGTGGTTCTGCCCAACTTGCATTGATTCTTTGCTGCCTCAGTGGAAGCTGTGTACAGCTGCCTGACCATAAAGACATGTAACTGTTTTTTAAAAGTGATTTCAAGTCTTGAGGCTGCTTTTTGAAGCTGCTGCAGTTCCCAGATTCTGGTGCTTATTTTATTCCCATTTAGGACATGATGCAAAAAAGCTCGTGTCAGTTCTACCAACTGACAAGTAAGAGTCCCCAAAGCTTTTGACTCTACCCATTGCAACACAGGTGGGACCCACAGGTTGTGACTATACCAGAAGACAAATGTGAAAACTGCCAGGGTGGTTTCCTGGCACTGAAACCCAGCCGTCAATACTGTTAAATTGTTAGGGCAGTCCCTGGAATGTGGTTAGTTTGTGACAGCTCTCCTGATCGATCCCTGTGTACTGTTGGGAAGCGAGGCTGCCCAGGAAGTGTTCCTAATGAGTGGTTTGCGTAAGGCTGTCCTCTTGCTGGCAGTAGGAGGGATGGACAGAATGGATGTGGCCTATCCTGTGCCAGCTGGCTTAAGTGCCACAGACTTTATCAGTGCTCTTGAGCGCATTATATTTATTCCTGCATATGTACCCTGTGTATTCCAGGTCCGTAGCTTCCTGCAGTCGAGCTGAACCAGGATGTTCTGTCTCCTCTAAAGGACAGCAAATTTCCATACAAGAAGACACAACATTCACAACCCTTGGCTTGTGGATGTACAATACAGTATACTGAATATATAGTTTGCACTTTAATATCTTTGCATCACTTCAAGTGCAGAATCAAGAAAAGCTACAATCTGGACTCTGAAATCTAGAGACAGCTCTTCTGTGACAGGTCTTCTGTTGCTGTTGAATAAACTTTCTGCCTTTACTGTGAAGACACTTAATCCTATTACGAAGCTGGTCACGAGGAGGCTGCCTGGGTACAGTTTGGGACTGCAGTGCTGGTTTCTGGAAGAAAAAAACCTCTGATTAACAGTGGACATGTGTAGGGGGGCTCAGTGCTGCACAGTAGCTGTAGAACTGTTATGGCCTGACAAACATCTGCCTGGAAAGGGATTAACCCCGCTTCCTTCCTCAGCAGCTTTTGTAGGCACATGATCTTCCAAAGGGTGTTCTTGCCTACAAGAGGTCTCTGGAATAGGGTCTGGCCAATGGGCCTGCTCTACATCTGATCTGTAAAATGTCATCCAGCTCTCCACTGGATAGTCATGAGGCCTGCTCACTAAACCAGCAGTGTGCCTGCCTACTGATGACCTACAGAAGGAAAAAAGTACCTCGGCTTTTTATAGTTCTCAATGTTTGTGCTTAGCATTCATGTGCTGATGGTGAGTCATATGGGATATCCTTATGTTGCCTGAGATGGCATTTGTTTTTCAGTATAAATTTTTTAAGAAGTTGCGCAAAGACAATGTGAGATAAAATTCTCAGATTTAGAGTACACTATCAAAACATGCCATCATTTATCAGCCATGGCTCTAAAAAACACATGTGATCCACTTGTCTCTTCAAGCTAAGAACCATGGCCGTGATGGAAGACGACACTACTCTGCTTCTAAAATTACTAAGTTCTTACATACACTAAAGCTATCCTCTTTCCTTTGGCACAGACAGTCCAGAGTAGGCCAGAAAATGTAATGCACTCTATCAGCTAATGAGACATCAGCTAGGGCTTTTACTTGTAATCTTAATTTGATGTAGAAAGAGTGGCTGCAGCTATGTAACTCTAAGTGAACAGATAGGAGTCCACAGTGAACCCACATGTATCAGGCCCAGAGCTGCACAGTAGCTATGGAAGGTAGTTTCATAGAATGGCATTAACCTCTATCCGCACTTACCTGCTTAAAAGTTTGGGGTCTGGTCTATGTTAGTGTATTCCTGTAGGCAATAGCCTACAGTTGGAGAAGTCTGACTTGCTTCACTGGGGCATTTATCTTTACTGTGTAAAAGAAAGTATCTCTGAAAACCTAAATACAGAAAAATTCAGAGGGATGGTCTCTGGAGATTTCAGGAGGTACCCTGAAGACCATGAAAAGCATCTAAAAAAAATGAGAAAAATGAGACTATCCTCTCTAGACTTAAATTTCCTCCTGCTGGTTCAGTAGGATTCCCAAAAGAGCTTTGTTTTGGTGCAGCACTGTTGCCCTGCTGCTGCACTGCAAAGCTGATTGAACATAACTTTAAAACTGGCTCAATAAGTGATGCATTCGCCAACTCAGAGCTGTCTTTAGCCTTGAATTTACAGGCAGAAAAAAGTTCTAGCCAAAAACCTGGTTGGAAATTTTTGTTGTGGCTTCTTTTTTTTAACTTACTACCAAACATCAAGCTGGCCTTGGCTGCAGTTCTGATGAAACATTTGGGAACTGTATCAAAGTTCTTCAGTTTTGATTGCAGTAATGATTAATGGGATTTTAATCTTGTTGGCATTTGCATCAGGTAGGAAGTGGGGAAAGCCCTTAAAATGCTCAATTGGCTTTAATACCCCTAACATCTGTTGAAGTTTTTGTTCTAGTTATATATGTTCTCTGGCTGATTTCAGTGCTATAGGAATTCTTACTACCTCATCTTTAGTCTCCCCAGCAGCTGTCATTGGGCATTGCCTCTGAGACTTGGAGGCTCACAGAGATGACTGAGCCAGGTGCATAAATATTATTTTTTACTTATGTACAACACATTATATTGAAAACATTCTGCATTTTCATTAACTTGGAACAGAGATTTTTGGTAAGTATCATCTGTTGGATGCAGTGTATGCATTTTTCTATACAGATTTTAAAAGTAACCATCACACATGCAGATTCCATGTGTGTGGTCAACATTTTGTGAGTTGAAATGCCATGTCAACCAACTGATACCAAATCAACTCAGCAGAATTACCAGCCACATCTCATCCCATAATGCTAACCTCTACTGGGATTGGTGTGTAACCTGAAGACTAAATACTGCTTTTCTATTGTGAGGTTTAAAAAGTCTGGTTTTTAAACCAACAGTTTTGTAAGTTGATGTGATGTTTAAGAGAAAAAATGTATTTCAAAATATTTTTTGAGGTTCTGAGGTCAATGAAGAGCAATGCAAGAAGCATTTCTTTAGCCTAGTCATATAAATGTCCATTGGAATTTTCTTTTAAGCATACACTCAGTTCATGTATTGGTTATGAGCCTGATTTAGACAATCAGCTCTGCTCTGCAATCACTTCAGAAAATGTTGCACTTGCTTTTATTAAATATAGATAGGAACCCTTATGTCTGTTATAATCAGCTGAAACAAGAGCATGCTTAAAACTGTAGGGCTCTTAGCATGAAAATTTCACCAGTCTTAGACAACAGAAACAAAGAAAACACATTTTCTTGTTTTCATGTACACCACATAAGTAAAGAAAGTCAAGATATCTTTCCTTTTCTATCTTAACAAAAAAAACTAGAAAATTCTGCATGGCATTTGTTCTGATTGCCAAATGTAGTGCCTTTGTTGCATAACCAAGGGAACAGGGAACAATACACTGGCCAAAACTATCCACCAAATGCTGCATTTGATCTCATTTGTGTATGCTTACTCCACAAGGTTCTTATCCTGAGGATCCCGGTGTTTAGTTTAAAGACAGCACATTTTTAATAACGTTGTAGATCCATCTACGCACAGATTTTGATTGTGGAAGAGTTAACTAACTTGATGTCCTGTAAAAATAAGACAAAAAACATCCCATCACTTTTAAATGAAAACCACTCCTCCAGGACAAGCAAAAAAAAAAAACTAATTGCATAGCATTTACTCTAGGGATCTGCTCTCTCAGGTACATGTTGCTTTTTGAAACTGAGTTTCATATGTCCCTCTCCACCTTCTTTCAAGGAAAGCAAGCAGGTTTTTTCTCCTGGCAGCAAAGGTGTGTTCATCTTTCATCTCTGCCTGAAGGGATTAAACTCACATCTTGTAATTCCTGGAAGAATGCTTTCTTCACCATCCTGGCTGTTTAGTGTTAACAAGAGTCAGGCACTTCCCGGCATCCAGGGAAGAAGTCCAAGAACCTGTGAGCAGCCATGGCAAACAGTGCACCTATTCACTTTAGAAGCCTCAGGAGTCCCACTGAGGGTGGATGGAAGGCTTGGGGATTGTAGTTTTGATAATATATATGCAGAGCAGGAACTTCAGAGTAGTAGTTATAGCTACTGCCTACAACTGAATATAGGCAGTTATCATCTAGATGGCTAGCTTAGATGGAGCCCTAAGAAAATACGCTTAATAAAATATAACCTGTTGGAATATTCAATTATCATCCTAAACCTGTAAGTGGGAATTTCAGTTTAGTTCTATTGAAGTCATGGGAGCTGTTATATATCTTCGCATAATTCAATGTAAACAAATCAGAATAGATTCCTGCCTCAGAGTCTGCATGCAGAAAAAGACAACAAACCCTTCATCTACCTCACATCTCAGGTAATACCTTCATTGTACTTTGAGTCTATGTTTATATTAGTAAATTTAAAAGGAGTATTCCTGAGCATTGGAATTCAATTGTTGATGACATTAACTTGTCCTTGGTGTGTCTTAGAGCAGTTCCAGTTATCCCATTCTCAGAGTCACAGTAGAGTTATCTCATAAGAGGTATTAATGCAGTTTCTGCTAATGTCCACTGTCTTTTCAAAAGGAAGACAGCTACATAAACCATATTATTCAACAATTTGCTGGTTGTTCCTTGACAGCTGGTCTCCATGCCAGACATAACAGGCATATCTGGGTACATCTAAGATAGTAGAAAAGATGCAGCCTAGCATTCCTGACTTGAATTGGTATGTACTCAAAACATGGGCTGTTCCTTCCTTACATGATGGTGACCAAAAATGACATGGAAATTGTAGCTGTAAGGAAGGGGAGAATCCATTCATGTGTTTAGCTGAAATCCTCTTTCAGTTTTGCAGTTGTATCTACCTTTTTCCAAAGAGATTACTTTGGGTGAAGGAATACTTGCAGTGTAATCTTAGGAACAGAACACCAGGCTGTATTCTGCCTGCCTCGTTTTCCATCTTCCCTGTCTTCAATTGGTGACCTCAATGTGTCAATATTTGGAATGACTAACATGTAAATACAGCCATACCAAGTTATGTCATGCAAAGGGACATTCTTTCTCACTGTGGAACTGATTGTTCAATTTCTTTTTTTCCTTGAGTCTTAAGGTGACTGGAAACAAACCATGAAGCCAAGAGGAGGAAGAATTCTGGAAACCTGACAAAGCAGTCTTGCTCAGTCTTGCCTCTGGGTCTCTTTCTTCATCATGTGGTGTGTATTTTTTTAAATGTTTTTGTACCTTCACTGTGACAGCACAGTTTCAAAAACTGAGGTTTTTGAAGTTAGAGACATGTGCTATTCGTGTATTGGTTTTGACGATAAACGATTAAAATGATGAAGAAGCTGGGGAACCCGGCTGCACACAGCGCAGAGAAACCCGTGAGGGGAATTCGCGCACCCGCACCTCTGCGGGCCCGGCCGGCCCTCAGCCTGCGGGGCGCGGGGCNGGGTCGCTGTTCCCGCGGCGCGCGGCCCCGGAGAGGCGCCCGCGGGGGTCGGGGAGCGCGCCCGGCATGAGGGGAGTTCCGCGCGCGCGGCTGCCGAGGGACAGGTTCATCCACACAGGAGAGTAAACACCGGGAGTTCCGCCGGATCGCCTTTCAGCCTCCCCCCGCCCGCCCCGAGGGGCTACGCGGGGAGGGCGGCAGCCTGC
>VZRH01001875.1:302356-333689 GCA_013397555.1 Urocynchramus pylzowi | reverse complement strand
AAAAAAAAAAAAAACCAACAACCCTTTTGAATAATTTTTTTAGTTTTACATTGGTTCTGTGTCTTGCTATGAATGCATCAAAAAGTTGAAGGTACCTAAAATATGAACAACTAACTATAGGACTTTCATGGAAAAAACATGTTTGCTCCTATGAATGTTTATGACATGGTCATCTACTTGGGCTGGACTTGAGATTTGTATGCAAAGAAGATGTTGTTTGTCTAATTTAAGAGTGTTCCTAGGAAGAAAATCTATTGGAGAGTGGCACTACTTAATATTAAGTTGACAGACTTGCTCATTGAAGGCTGGATTTCAAAGGTGGATGAGCACTGATTATTCTTTCTCTAATGTGGAAATACTAGACTCTCGTGTTTAGATCCCACACTGAAGCACAGGCACAGTTGTATAAATTTTTATACATACATACATACACTTGGAGAGCCTCCAAGCACTTTCATACTGTTTGTTTACAGATAGAACATGTGCAGAAGGCAGTTGCATAATTATACGTGCCATTAGACATGGCTTTTAGTTATTATCCAATTTTTACACATTCCACTTTTAAGTCAAAGGAGTTGATTTTTATTCTGTTGCAAACAAAGGTATCCATTGAACTTTGCTATGACACTAATTTGCACACTGAAAACAATTTTGATTTTTAAAGGCAAATTTTATTACTTGGTAATCTAGTCATGTTGTTTTTTTTTTTTTTTCATACAGACTATAAAAGATGTGCCAGGCTTCTTACTCGATTGGCAGTAAGCCCTATGTGCATGGAAGGATAAAGGTAAGCTTTTTCTTAGCAGAAATGACATTCCACTGCATAGCAAAGCAGCAGATGTTGTGTTTCATACATGAAAATTCATGGGAGTATAATAACAACTGTCCTTTAGATAAGGTATTCCCCTCCCAGAAGACTTGAAGTAACTGGCTTAATCTGGCAAATTTTGGCATTAAGGAAAGGGTACCCCCTACTGGAAGTCATTACATAAACGTCCATGTGCATCATCTGTGAATTATTTATAGCAGCATACAGTTAGCAGATAGTGAATTTGTTGTTACAGAAGAAAACAGAACAGCTGTGGCTTATTTTTCAAGAGTTTACTCAGTACACAATTGCTGGTATCGGCAGCAGCAGCCGCCCTTTTATGTGTGCAGCTGTAGATCTGTGCTGTACTCAGTAGTATGAGTTAATATATACACAGCTATATACATCAAAGCTTTATAAATGCAGATAGGTCACAGGTGCTTTTACAGTAATTCAGTTAAAATGTATTGATAGTAGCATTAAACCATAATAAACTATCTTCAAGCTATTTGGATTTTTTGGAATTTCCTTGTGTACACTTCTCATGTCTAGAGGTTAATTCCCTCCTTCTTTGCCTAGATGGGCCTCTATTTCCCACAAAAACTTGGGAAATTTCATCATGCACCAAAATAAAAATAAAAGCCAATCAAACAAACCAAAAATGACTCCCAAACTATCTATAGGGAACTGTAACATAAGAATACAGAAGCATTAATTTACATTCTGTCCTCAGCCTTTACCTGAGACAAAATGCGATCTTGGACAAAGGGATAAATAATAACCATGTAGATTTGTCAGTAACAAATGCTGTCAAACCAAGATGCTTTAACTCTGTGACTAAATACACATCTTGTGGAAGGAATCAGTGAGAAAAGTAATAAATATTAAGCATTTTATTTTATTTTATTTTATTTTAAGCATTGACACTGTTTTGCACTCCACTCTCACAAGCAAGTTGGGGAAATAGGATCAAGATAAATGTAAAAATGACTGGAAAAAGATACATAAGTAAGTTGTTAGCGCTTCATTGTCAAAACTGGAAAAATGTACTGGCCAATGTCACACAGCTTCACTATGGGTTTGATATTGTTCAGTATTTTCATTAATAACTTGGGTGGTAGAATACTGTATTAATGTATTTCAGTATTATAGGACAAGCAACCATGATACAGTACAACCTTGAAATTAAAAATAATCTTGGAAAATAAGCCAGATAATCTAAAACCAGGATAACATATAAAGAGCAGAATTATGAAGTCCTGTAGGATTATTCAACTGTAGAAATATATGGAATTTGATGAATAGTTAGATAGTGCTGTTGAAAACAGAGGCTGTTGTGGACTGCAAACTAAGCAAGTCAGCAGTATTATACTAGAAGAAAGTCAAACAATACTGGAATGTATAAGTAGAGTCATTGTTTATGAAATTCCTGACACAATTACTGTTACTGGAATCCTGTATTTAATTAAGGGCACCACACTTGAAGAGATACGGGTTCTTCTTGTATGAGTCCAAAGAAGAGCAACGTGGATGACCAAAGGCTTAGAAAACTCAGTATACAAAAACACTTACAGGAATTAAGATTATTTAATCTAAAGAAAACATGACTGCAGGAAAACCTGATGGAACTGTTCAATTTCATGAAAGGTTTCTACAAGTCATTTTCTATATCCAGTCTGGATAAATGAGACTGAATTTGTTTAACTTTGCAAATAGGTGAATAATATTATTACCATACTAATAAGCAGATACATCAGAGTGTGAAATTATTATTTCCCTTTGTTTAGAAAATTTTATCGGTATCTTAACAACCTGCCATGTAAACATGACATTGTAATATGAAGGAATAGCAACTAAAGTAGTTCACATCTCAAGCTGGGAGTCTATTTAAAAATAGCCACCTCTCAAACAACTTTGCTCAACATATTTCAATGTCAGCAACAACTGTCAACTTCTTTTATTCACACAGACACAAATCAGTAGTGGTAGGCTCCTTAAGCAGCCTCACTGAGCAGAAAGGAAAGACTCTCATCTACCACATACATCTGGAGATGCACAGGTCTCTGTAAGATTAAGCCTCTTTTCTCCTCAAGGCTTTTCCATTGCATCAGTTCAATTTGTGTGAAACCTAATTTGTTCAGTATCTGATTTTTGTTTCATTGCAGGTTTATAAGTGGGCTGAGCTATAGATGGACTATTTGGAAAACTAGTAGTTTTGTTGGATTTTTCAGATCTGTGGACATCTATCGATGTTTAGAGATCAATTTGGAGAGAATAAAAAATACAAATTTATTTCTATTTGTACTTACAGTACATTTTGGACTAGCAGAGTTTTAAAGCACACAAGACATTGAAACTCAGAACTAAGACAAACAAGGAAAAAATATGTGAAAACAGGAGTTAGACATATTACAACACATACCTATGTGGGCACATGTGTGTTTATGGTGCAACATGTCTTGTGGAGCCTTAACTTTTTCTCATGTATCCTATACATATATAACTGAGCTCCATCTTCTCTTTTTTTAGAGTGTATGTTCCCTTTCTGCCTGTCCTACAGACATGAGCAATGCAGGGACCCAGTAACAGCCCTTCAACTTGTTGAGATTGCATGAGTGAAGCCAGAGCAGCAGATTTGTATTATCACATCTCTCAGTACTCCTTTGGTTTTTTTCCAGTCAGCCTCCCAGGCTGTATTCCCTGGCTGCCACCAGCACCACCTCTAATTATTTTTATTCTGTAACCTCTTCTCATGGTCAACACAGCTTTGCTAGAGTCCTGTCCTTGATGCTTCCTTTTTCTGTTCTGTTCTTCAGCCTCTTTCTTCTGCCAGCTTTCTAATAGTTCCCATGTTCCATGCTTGCTTTGCTCCACTCCATGCAGATACATCCCCACAACTGTTACATTGTCCATATCTGCAGTAGGTAGGAGATGCCAGGAACACGATTCCCAAAGTCTTCACCTAAATAAAGTTCACAATTCAGATAATGAGCAGTTCTGGTGATAGACAGTGATGAATCTGAAAACCCCTCTGACAGCATTTGTCACAGCCACTTTGGCTACAGTCATACAGATTTTATTGCTTCTGTTTGAAAACTGCAGGTACTACTATTGGTGCTCCATTCCTTTTCCATTACCTGCTCTATAGGTTTTTGCTAGAAGCCAACACTGATCTCATAACTTACTTTGAAAACTCCTTCCACTATGAGGAGAAGTTCAGGGACTAAGGACTGCATTATCACATCTTATTACATACTTCTGTTTTGAAGATTTCTTCTAATTTCTGTACTGACAAATATTAATGGGGTTTTAAAAACTTTTAAAGCATCTAGATTTATTTCAAATAAACAAAGTAAAACTAATGACACACTTTTACACTAATAGATACAAGACTGGTGCAAGTAGTTGGAGTCTCAGGCTACGCAGAGAAAATGAGGTTTATACATTATAAAAAGTGTACTAAAGAAATCTACCAGTTGCTTGTTCCCTTAAGATGCAGATGCAAATAATTAATATTTGTACATACAGGTCAAATATTGGTTGCAAAATTCGTAATAAGCTTAAATTTCCTTTGGAACTCTGAAAAATCTGTGTAAACTCCTCAAGATTGACCATGCTAGTAATGTATGGGACAAATGCTGAAAATACAAGATAAAGTTGGAAACTTAAAATACTCCACTAAATATCCCATTCCTACACACCATATTATATATCAATTTTTTCAGATTATTCTTAAACCAAGATATTTGGGCACTTGAATTCTGCTTCCAGTAGTTTGTAACAATGGAAACAACACCCTTTAATTGCATTCTCCCTTAGACTGCTGCTTTCTCAGAGTAACATCGAGTGCATTGAAATGTCAGACACTTCAATTCCATAACAGTGAAGGTGAAATTAAGATGAGAGGATTGTGTATTATTCAGTGAAAGCCTGTTTTTTCTAGAAAGTGTAGCTTGAACTATTTTATACAGCTGCTCAGGGCATGTTCAATCACCTCTTCATGATGCCAGGAATTGGTTCCCAAGTTAACTAATTTAAGACTTTCCTCAGAACTACTGCTTTGAGTTAAAAAGGCAGCCAGTGTGCATGGTTACTAGTATGGCATTGTCCAGGTTTATTAAAAGGCAGCTCACAGTTTTCATTGCTGTGAGATGTCTGTGGCTAGCACCAGATGGAACATTCGGAGCTTCATAATCTTCAGTGCATGGCTCTCTGTGATCACATTACAGCAGAATTCCACCTGGGTGTGCACACTTGGGAAAAGACTTTTTTTTATGTAAGCATGAGGAGGTTCTGCTACAAAATCCTACTGGCACAGTATTTTAAAATTTATATTGATATTTAAACCACCTAATTCTTCTCATATAGATTAGGTTTTTCTTACAGAGTTTATCATCATGCACAGGTAATAACCAGAATCAAATTTGGAAAGCTGTAATATGCCTTTACAATAGCTTTCATTTGTGCTTTTAAGAATTAGCACAATTGGCTGGGGAGTGGTATAGTTACCTATGTTCTCAACAGAGGCTGTAGTCAAATTGCATTCAGGATCTCCACTAAGAATATCCATCATCCTTCAGCTAAGTTCCAGCTTAATATTCCAGCCTAGACTGATGCATATAACAGACTATATGAAATAAAAAAAAATTAAAAAGTATAACAGATTTATCAATGCTAAAAACCTTGGGTCTATTCAAGGGTATGAATAGGAATAGGGGTACCCCCCTATTCTATACCAGGGGTTTAGAAAACTGAGTTAGCTGATACAAAACTGTTAAGTTACCCATACAAAAGCAGGTGTAGATGACAAATGAGCATCCTAACCACTGTTTTTCATTCCCAGTGAGATGCATATTCCCATTAGTAATGAAAAAAGTTTTTATTACATTTTCAGTGTTTAACTTGTAGATTGTACCACACAGTGATCAAACCAAAAGCGTGTTAATTTCTTCTAAACATCACATTTTAACATCATAGCCTAAATAGGGTACAGTAGGAGCATACATACAGAAAATAAGCTAGATGAAAATGCAAGACAAGGAAAATTTAGATCAGTTTCCCCCTCTAAGGAAGGATATTAAAACAAAAAAAAAAAAAAAGAAATTGTCCTATCTGCAAAGCCAGAAAAAAAAACCTAGATTACATTAAGATTTTCTGTAACATTATTACATTTCCTAATAGCTTTCAAAAATTGCAAAACTAAATGTTTAAATACTACTAACAAGTATTTCTGTATGCACCAATAGCTTGATTTTCAATGGATTATGTCAAGTCCAACTGACTTTGCATACAAATGTTTCCATTACAAATTATACTTAAGCAGTAGAAAATGTAGAGAAGCTCAGAGTATCAGAGAATTCACAACGATCATGGGGAAGACAGTTACCTATGTTCAGACAGACAACATGAAAGTTTTAACTTGTGAACAGTATCAGCAGAATTCTAGTATCAGATTATAACTGTTCTTTATCTCCCCCATGAATTTTTGATGGCTGTAAGATACCAAAGCTTCATCTGGGTCTGTTTGCATGTAAGAGTTTTTCACTGTGTGGTTCCTGCTGACTGAAAAGACATTCAACATTTTTTATTTCTAAATAAGAACAACAGGCATAAAAACAAATGAAATTGCGTGGACAGACTTGTCACATTCAGTGTTCACCTATCTAGAAGAGGACAGACTTCTAGATATGTGTATGTGCAGTTACACTACATTTTCTTACAAGCTTTAAAGGTGTGGCGGAGTAAGGTTGTCAAAACCTCACTGCTCAACTCTTGAATCAACTACTGTTGGTGTAGTAGTTGATTTTGTCTCTATTTCTAGAATAGAGACAAAATGCATACATAAGCAATGTGGAAACCTGTAATTTTTTAGTGGTGATTTTGATATCAGTGTCATAGGCATGACTGTGATTTCATTCCAAGACACTCTTCTGGAAGACTTCAAGCAGCAAATTGAGCCACCACAGCTCCTGCTTAGTTTGTGGTGGCTCAGTGCTGGTATGTTCCAGGGACTATAGTTATACAACCAACTCTTAAAAAGTTATTTCTGTTTTTTGTTTATGAGTCCAAGTTTCTTCAGAAAAGGACCTAATGAAACATCACATCCTTCTAGATCCTTCAAACTGGACACACCATGAACAGCTCCTGACAGCAAGGCATTTAGACAGCCTTTTGCAATCTGTTAATGCTGTTCCTGAGGTTTATTCACTTGACTTCACAGATGCAGTCATTGGAACAGATTAACTATGAGCACATTTTTGATAAGGTAGAACTGGATTTCCCTGGAGTGTCTATCAAAAATGAACCATCAGAAAAAATGATGCTTTCTAGAATTTTAGCCTTGATTAACAAAGAAAGCATTGTTACAGTCAGGCTGATATGAACTGAGTTAAATCTGAAATTCACTACTGATCTTTCCAAAGTTATTACTGAATTCTCCAGTTTTATTTGCTATTTTCATTATGATAAACACATTCTCAAACACATGTATGTGAGTATAAAATTGATGAAAGGCAATTTCTTCTTTCTTTTAAGCCACCAGATGTTATTACCACGACAAGGAACACCAAGAAACAAGAGAAGTGCCTTGGAAACCAACAGGGAAACAGAACTTACTACCTTTTAGTGAATTCCATTGTGAACAAGAGATTTATTTTTGCAGATTGACAGACTACTTCCCATAATTATTTTAACATGCATTTTGTATGTCATTGACAGTTTGCAGATTGACATTCTTTACAGTAGTGTAACTGCCAGTAGTACTTAATGCTCCATACTTAAAAACACACTACAATTGATGTGTAATGCTGCCAAAAATTATGTAAACACAAATATTTCACCAAGAAAATTCATGTTCTGTTGCTTAATTCTACAGTTTTAAGGAATGTTTGTTTGTATATCTAGAACTACTAAAGATCTGCTCCACAGTAGTTGTGGTCACTTGATATCCTTCATGCTTATGCAATTTTTTAAAAGTTTGGTTAAAACAGACTTGCATTGGGGTCACATTGTACCCTGGAGTACAAACTGCATGACAAACAGGAATGTTATTCCAAGTAGACATACTTTTTGGGACAGTGGAGCATGGATTTTGTACACAAACACAAGCTGCCATTAATTTACTTTATATAATAAATGTATAAAACATTCCAGCGAACGTGCAATATGTAAATACTGTAAATAAAAAGCATAAGTAATAAAGTGTTTGGTATTAAGTTGTTCTCAGTTTGCTTTCTGGTCACTGAATCCAGGTAAACAAACTACCTTCTGGCAGCTACAATTATCCACACTTACATCTCTTTCCACAGAGTTCACTTGTGTAAGAAGGAAAGGTGTACTCACTTTAGAGTTCAGTAACCGGAACACCCTGGATTTATGAGGATGGATAGATCTCTGTGTTTCAAACCCACAGAATGCCCAGACTATAAGGCTGCTCAAATTCTCCACAGCATTATAAAATGGAATCATTTTTAAGACTAACAGATGTTCTGAGGTTTTTGTTCGGGTTTCGGCTTTGGTTTGGGGAGGGGCTTTTTGTTTGTTTTTTAATAACGTGCAGTCTGTTCATGATACTGCAAGTCAATCTAATCAGAAAATATCCAGGAAATCATTTTAGTCTTGTAGAATTTTTAAGGAGTTAGTGTTAATCTAAAAAAATTTGACATACATTTCCCTTTTTTCCTTAAATCAGATATTAAATCCAGTTGTCACAGTAAAATAACTCAAACAGAAAGAAAAATTTTATGTGCAACCTATAAATCCATGTATTGGATTTGCATGGCCAGGTTTTGGTGGGGGAGGGGCTACAGGGGTGGCTTCTGGGACCATCTGCCAGAAGCTTCCTCCATGTCCAGCAAAGCCAATGCCAGCCAGCTCCAGGATGGCCGTGCTGGGCCAATCAGAAATGGTAACACCTCTGGGGTAACACAGTTGAGAAGGGAAAAGTTATTGCACAGTTGTAACTGCAGACAGAGATAGCAGGGTGAGAACATGAGAGGAGCAGCCCTGCAGACAGCAGGGTCGGTGCAGAAGGAAGGGCAGGGCAGGAGGTGCTGCAGGCACCAGAGCTGAGATTCCCCTGCAGCCCGTGGTGCAGCCCATGGGGAGGCAGCTGTGCCCCTGCAGCCCATGGGGATCCACAGGGATGCAGAGATCCACCTGCAGCCCGTGGAGGAGACCCACACCAGAGCAGGTGGATGCCTGAGAGGAGGCTGTGACCCTGTGGGAGGCTTGTGCTGGAGCAGGGTGCTGGCAGGGACCTGCAGGCCTGTGGAGAGGAGCCCACGCTGGAGCGGGTTTCCTGGTGGGACTTGTGACCCTGTGGGGACCCAGGCTGGAGCAGCCTGTTCCTGAGGGACTGCACTCTGTGCAAGGTGATCCACACTGCAGCAGTTTCAGGGGGACTGGTGCCTGTGGGATGGACTCACGTTGGAGAAGTTCACAGAGAACTATTTCCTGTCGGGGGGATCCTATGCTGGAGTAGGGGAAGGACTCCTCTCCCTGAGCAGCAGCAGAGACAACCGGGGATCGACTGACCATAACCCCCATTCCCATCTCCCTGCACTGCTGGGGGAGGAGGAAGAGCTGGAAGGAGGAGTGGAGGGAAAGGTATTTTTAAGGTCTTACTTTACTTCTCATCACCCTGCTTTGAATTTCTTAGTAATAATTTCATTAAAAAATCCCCAGCTTGAGTCTGTTTTGCCCATGACACTATTTGTTGAGTGACCTCTCCCAGTTTGTATCTCAACCCATGAACCCTTCATTTTATTTTCTGTCCTGTCCAGTTGCAGAGGGGAGCAAGAGAGAGGCTCTGGTGAGTGCCCAGCATCCAGCCAGGGCCAACTTCCTACAATG
Source organism: Urocynchramus pylzowi (assembly GCA_013397555.1). Taxonomy (NCBI): domain Eukaryota; kingdom Metazoa; phylum Chordata; class Aves; order Passeriformes; family Fringillidae; genus Urocynchramus; species Urocynchramus pylzowi. Next base: position 324,028 of record VZRH01001875.1, on the reverse strand, counting down.
AACAATTCTATCCTAATAGTGGCATTTATAATTTCCATTCTATCCTCAGTTTGAACCACAAAATGTAAAACCAAAACCAAACACAACCCTCCCCACCCTGAGAAGGATAGGAGCTGAGATTCTGGAAACTGACAGCATCCAACTCTTCAGAAATAAAAATGGCAGAAGTACAAAATCCCTGGAACGTGGCTGTATTTAGCAGGAGAGAAATACATATTTTTATTTGCTTTCAGTGATGACTAAATGCTAAGTTCCATGTCTCGGTGGGTGCAATACATGCCTGCAGAAAACATGGTTGTTAAAGGAATCAACTACAGGATTCACTAAAGCTGCTCATCTGCAGTAAACATGGGTGGAACTCTGTGCTTCCCTGTGGTTCCACTGACCATACCACAGGCTAATACTTAACATGGGAATTTAAAATATTGTGAAATTTTCTTTTTCTAGTAGGATACCCAAAATCTGGCTAAACAAAAACCTTCTAGAAAATCTCTCTAGAAAAAATGGAAATAGTAACTTACTAATTATTTAATCAATTTATATAAATAAATGAATCCCCTAGAAGTTTTCTCTAGATTTAGCAGAAGTCATGCTCTGACAGAAAACACACCTATACTAGACTACAGCAGACATTTTTTTTAGTCTTAACTTTACTACTTAAAATATAACAAGCTGTCAGGGCAGGGAGAGAGAAACACACGTCAGTTCTGTTTTTTTTCATTCAAAATTACATTTTTCATGAGTGGTATTTTGGATGTGCGAGCGCTTAGTCATCTGTATGATACATGATTTGTGTCTTAATTCTGTTTTCACTGTTCCTCTTTGAACCCAAATAATGGTTCTGTGCAACTGTGCTTCCTGAAGGCAATCCCTGTTCTGTATTCTGGGCTTCTACAGATTTGTATAAAATACCATAGTGCTCCTTCCCCTCTTCCATTAAAAAAAACCCTACTAATTATTCTTCCTAGTAGAGGTGGTGAATTATTAAGTCACTATATTGCTTGATGAAAGTCTGTCTCAAGGTTGAAACTTTTAAAATGTGAACTGAATTGAACACGAGTTTTGACTTAGTATCACTTTACAGGAAGATTCCTAAGCCTAGTGAAGGTAAACAACCATATCCTCTTAATTCCTTTGTTACCCCAGCAGCTCAAAGATAAAAATTTAAGACCTTTCAATCTTAGCCTTAATATGCAGGAAACTAGGCTGAATTCCTACATAGCCACAAATGGGAAAGCACAAACCATCATGTTCTCAATCTTATGAGTTATCTGACTTTCACTGGAATATTTGAAATGGTCATTCTGGCAGGGAATAACACTAGATTATGCCTAAATACTTCCACCTTTGAGGTTAGTGCATCAAACCACATTTAGGATGTTTTGTCCCTAACTGCCCATCATTTCCCCCATTTACTATGTCAAGACATGAATAAAAAATCGAAAATAATTTTTTCCAGAGTCAGTACTTAATTGAATCTGAAATAGTGTATAACCCTTTGTCCCTGAAAAGTGAAACAGCTATTAGCTTGCAATTCCTAGCTTGGTTTTAGAAGTCAAAACTGATGGTAATACAATAATGCACAAAGATTCTGATTTCTGTATTTAAGTATTCCTTCTACCATCTGCCTTTTCTAAGCAGGTTCTGAAGTTTTATGTCTGATTGAAATTTTAGCACAAAACAGAAACCTCATTAACACAAAGACATCTACTCTACAGCAAAAGTCCCAGGAAATTTAATCCCCATTGTGAAGTCTGCAACAAACACAGAGTGACACCAGGATTCCAACCTCCCCAAGAATAACAGGACCTTCTGCTGAAATCCATCTCTCTCCCAGAAGGTTGAGCACGTGACAAGTATAGAGACTACAAGTTTGGAAGGCAGCAAGAGACAAAAACAAGGCTAAATAAGAAAACAAATTTTATAGATCCAGTTTTACAGATAATGTGGTAAGGCTAGTTCATACCAATGCTGAGAATATTCAAAACAGGAAAATCATCATGGTATCACTCATATTAATGATCTCAGTACATTTACATGTCTAAGGCAGACAGGAAGGGTGATGTTCAGAAAAGCAGGCATAGACTTTTACAAAGCATTCAAATTTTGTCCAACAGCAGAACTGTCTACTTACTGGCCTTCTGCTAACTTAGTATTGTATTACAGATGGACTGTCTTTACACTGAACTGTACTCTCAAAGAACACTTCTGACAGGCTGTACATCTTCCTGAGTAAATCTGGAAATACTGTCTGACCCTCATGTAGGAACTGGGATTACAGCAAATTTCTCATCCATTGTATTGCAAGGACTTGAGTATTTTACTACTGTGAGATACAAAATGTGATTTCACATTTCAGCTCTAAAGCTGGTATGTTTTCTCCTCAAAGTAAATGCTGTGTTACATGTGCTTGTGTCAGTGTGCTAGGAACTGACTAGAAGACTAAAGGAAGACTTAGCCAGTTCTATCAGGCAGCAGATCTTTTAGTCTAGCAGGCTCTATGTGAAACACCTTCCATCCAAAGGCTGCCTAATGATACTGGGATGACACATCAATTATTACCTCACAAACTACCACTAAAAGTTGACTGAAATCAACTCACTGAGGACAAGACCTCAGTTCAGTTAGCATTACATATAAAGAAGCAGGGTGTTACTTTTGCAGTGCTTGTGAGAAAGCACTGGAAGAGTTTACAGAAAAATTTATACTGAATTATACACTTTATAACTACATTGATGTGTGAAAAAATGGTTGATCATGTAATCCAATTAAAACCTTTCTATATTTTTTCATTAGATGACAGAACAGCTAAAATACAAAATTAAACTGAGTGAGTACTGAATGTAGAGGCATAATTTTACAATTTAAATACATCAATCAAGTAAACTTTACATATTTCAGAAGAAGCTAATTATTTTCTTTTAGAAATTATACGATGAAGCATTAATGATACTTCTCCAAAAATGCTTTACAGCATCTAAGACACTGCTCGTAAACAGTTTCAAAGTCCTTTTCGTTCCCCTAGAAAAGAAGAGAGGAAAAAGACTGTAAGAATAATAATACTGGCTAAAGAGCAAATACAAGTTGCAGACTGGTTTCTCTGCTGTCAGTATTGGCAAACAACAGACATTAGGAAAAAATAAAATCAGTGCAAATACTTGATGATATCTTTGGCATATTTCTCTCTAATTTGAGCTCAGGAATTTCCACAGACAAACTTTGTGACTTTGTATTCAGCAGTCCTGCATGACTTTCCTTCATGTATTTCTTCCACTCACTTTTGAGCCTTGTAAGTCTTTTGCTTTTTTAGGTTCACACTAACCTGTCATGCTGAATTTCACAGTTTAATGAAGCACTGTATGGAAACAAAAATTCCAAAACAACCCCCTTTTTGTTTTGAACCTGCTTCCCACTAATACCATTTGCTTACCACTTTACCATAGTCTGCTTCCTGGGTAATGAATAGCAATTTCTTACTCATCTTTCCCCATGATATCAAGATTTTATAGAACCGTACTGCATCTTCATCCCCTCCTGTTTCCCAAACTGAAGAATATTAGTCTAATTGTTTGCTCTTGGCTGGCATTATCCTACTTTTTTGCCCACCTGTATCAATGGCTACTTTTCTTAATCACATCCTCTTTGTAACAAGGCTGATCAAACAGGGTTTCACTCAATGCTGAAAATACAGGTGCATTGCATTATTTTAAGTAAATGCTATAAGCATAGTAACATTTTCCTTTCCTATTCCAGTAATATATAGTTTTCTTAAGACATTTAAAAAAAGTTTACACCTCACTTTGTGTAACATCAGATTATGTACCATATGCCAACTGTGGGATCTGGGAAGATTCTATTACACACGCACAATTTTTAATCAAGCCACCCAAAGAATTTCTTACACATACATAATATGGATCTTCAATGATAAGCTGTTTCTGTGGGTCGTAAGTTCCAAGTAGCTCAATTTTGGCCTTGCAGTCCTTAACTTGGTTGCTTTTTCTGTTCAAATCTCTGTAAAAGAGAAAATAAAATTTTCCCCTGAATTTTTCTTCAGAATTTTGGCATCAGTACGAGATGTTCATGACCATTTCTAGACAACACAGGCAAGTAACACGTCTGGACTCCATCAATGCTGTGGACTTTATGCTGCTCCTTTTTTTTGTTTTTCCTGTTATGTGTGTACTTTTTTAATTGAGTATGGAAGACATAAACTGAATTCAGAGCATAAATAAGCAGTCAGGCACTTTACCCATAGCTTAAAACAACTTTTTAACAGTAAGTTCATCAAGTTTTTCCTCAAATCAATCATTAATAATTTCAACACTCACCCTTAGCTTTTACTGTACAAAAAACAATGGAAATTATCCAGGTATTTTTCCAGAACTATGAGTAAGATCCTTCTATCTGCTCAATGCCACTGTTTTAGATTGGTATGCTCTAGATCATGTGAAATCCTACCACATTCAGTTAACAGAAAATGGTAAATCAGTGAGCTGATTTCCTTTTGATATACTGTAGCATTTCACCAGCTGTAAAAGCCTCTTCCTTCTACATTGCCTCTCATTGATAAAACATTCTAGTTTTGAGATGGCATTTTCCCTATTTGCTTAAAAATGGTCATCTGTTCTCCCAAAAATGGTCATCTGTTATCCATACTTAAAATGGACCTCTCATCATCTTCAGATTAAAGGCAGCTCAGTACTATCATCTTCACAATGAACTCCCAAAACATATGAAATTATTTTAATATTACACATCTCCAAACCAAATCATCATTTTACTTACTCACCATTACAAAAGGCAAAGAAACCCCTTGTGAACACTTAAGTAATATCAGTTTTAAGAAATTTAATTTAATTATTAATTCTGATCAAGAAATTAATTTCAGATAGTTTAGAAACAGCAGTGAGACCACAGCACTGGTTTTGCTTGAAGAAAAATCAGAGATCCTCTATCAAGCTATTGCTTGAATTTACAGATTTTTCAATTCTCTAGCCTCTATTATTAAAAAAATGTCATACCATCTTCTTTAAAGGTTTTTGGCGTACCACTTAATGAACAGGAGAGGGTAGATGGCTCTGGTACTAAAGAAAATACATGTCCCAAATCTTCCTTCTCTGATATGACAGACATTCCATCAACACCTGAAACCAGCTTGCCCTCCTAGAGCTACAAATAAGCATTCCTAGGCAAAACAGTTGAAATCAGTGCAAGCTAAAGGCAAAACTTCAGCACAGCAGCAGCAATACCCCTGTTATAGTTCTGACATTTCTTCTGCTCTAGAGGTCATATCATATAAATTGTTAATTCAAATTTCTGTTTAAGAATTCAAGTGAAAATAGAAGGAAGCCTTGTCACGTCATTGTCTGAGACACTGCAATCAAGCCAAGTGTTACATACCCTTCCTTCATGAAGGCTGTGGAAGAGAGTTTATTCAAGACATTCTAGAAAATTCAAAAAAAAATCATACTTATTTCAATTAAGTGGTGCTGCTTCTAGAAGACTTTATGTGCTACTAATAGGGTCTTTATTTACGTTGTTGGTTGTGGTGGATTGGTTTGGGCCTTTTTAAACTTGACAATAGCCCTTATAAGCACTTTGACACTTGTAGTTTATTAAATTCAGCTCCTTAATCTTCAATATGTATGTAATTGATTAGAAATTTTGCTAGTGATATCCAAAATTTTACACTAGGCAGCTACTTAACCAGATCTTTAAGTACGCTTAGCTAGAGCACAGCTAACAGTGAAGTAAGACTTCCCCAAGCTAACAACCTTGCTAATTTCAGAGTTCCCTCTCTTTTTCTATATAAAAAGTAAAAAAAACCCTCACCATATTTAATCCCTTCTAAATTTCCAGTTTGTTTTTTAACTGCCATGCAATTAGAAAAACTGATCACTTCAATCAAGGCAGTAAGTACATCCTCATTCTTAATTATACAGGCATCAGCTGTATATAGCACAAAGTAACTAAATTTCCATGTCCTTCATCCTTGACTGGCATCTATCACACAAATAAACCATTGAGTTCTGGCTCAATAAAGTTATTAGAAGTGAAGAATCCATCCATTAGCACATCATTCACATACATGTAAAAAAAAAAAAAATCCAAACAAAGAAACCCCAACATAAGCTAAGCAGCAAAATGTGACATCTGTCTTCAAAGTGACTTATGAGATATCACTACAAGTAATCCATATGAATTTGTTCCATTTCTTCATACATTACCTTAGATTGCTCTCATCCATACAAAGTATATGATCAAAGGTCTGGAAATCCTCTTTAGTAATCTAGAAGTAAAAATAGGTGCTTTAGCCTACAAACTGCATTTGATTAATGAAAAGGGGAAAAATGTGTTTTCACATTCTGTAGCTCTGATTTATTAAAAAAAAAGACACAGGTGGAAAGAATAGAACTGCACCTTTATACAATTTTATAATAACTTACAACATTTTAAATATATTCTACCATGATTATTTATCCATTTCTGCAAGTATTCCACAAAAAACCAAACCCAAGTCAGCTATTTAACCAACCTTTTCTGTTTTTTTCCTTTTACATTTCATGCATTAACTTAGAACATCATTAAAAACAACATTTCTAGTACTTTTCAACTACTAAAACTAAAGCAATTTCCAATCATGGGAACCATGGAATAAAATTGTTAAAAATAAAATAGAAAAATTACTTTCTTGATAGGACAACAAAAATGTAAGTAACCTGGAATCAATGGCAATACTTCCAATCTAGAAATGTGCCACTGCACAAGAACATATACCAAGTGAAACTTAAAGCTGAAGTATGATGGTATGAGTTACAATCTCTTAAAAACAAATGCATTCACAGTATTTTAGACCATGTAAATTCACAAAATTTGTAGTATGATGTGAAAAAATCTGGGATCCATTGTACATCTTCCCACCATCATTATCATCTGTTCTTTTTCTTTCTTGTAATTTACTGACTCCTGAACATGAGTATCAATTTAGTTCAGAGATCTGAGTTCAAGTCATGTAGGTAAACACAACAGATAAACCAATGACTTAAATACTAATGTCATCTTCTTGTTATAAAGATGGCTGGAGATGTTTGCCAGTTGTCATTTTATTTCAATTTACATTTAAGCCTTAGTTTAGGTTAAAATCTTCCCAGACCATGCCCCCTGTGCTGGTATAAGAATATCTGAACCAGGTGTACAGAAAAAGGATGAAGAAATGGAATAAAATTTTTAATATTAGAGTTCACTTTAAGACTGTCTTTCATGAATATTCCTGTGTGAAGCATCATACCAAGAAACTTGGGAAGGTTGTTCAGAACAGGTTATCTGGCAGGCATCCCTACAAAGGATGGGCTAGAGAAGCGAGTAAGCAAGAAACAGCCAAAAGGCAAAACACATTATCCTGTAAGTCATAGTTTTAACTTGTAAAAAATATTTATGTATTAAAAAAAAGGTTTAGGTGGCAGAACAGCCACATATTTTTCTGTGCAAACAGCAAATAGATACTGATTAAGCTCCCATAACAGGGAGCAAGAAAAGACAGACAGAAATTATCATCAGAATAAAGCCATAAATGAAACATTACACACAAAGAGAACTGAAGAGGAAAGGTCAGGAATGCACATGAAAAGAAAGGGTTAATGATGAAAACTAATGCAGACTTGTTTATTTTCACTGTAAAAATATTTGCTGTATTCATGCAGTGCCTCTGACCTATGAAAATATTTTTGCAGTGGAAATAGCTCTGTTTTCCTGGCAAATCTAATCAGGACTTCTACAAGCTGCTTCTGATTGCTCTACACAGCTGAACACTTGCCCCTGTGAAAATAAGAGGGCACTGATTTCTTTGTTGTACAGACAAATGGAAGAACAAACTAGGAACACTTGACCATTATTACCCTATGACCAGCACTAACACAGTTGCAAATGCAGACCTAAAACCAAGGCTACCATTTGGCTTGTGCTTTTAAGCCATAACACAGGGTCAGATTCAAAAAAAAAAAAAAGCTTTAATTGAGCAAACTCCAGTGAACTGAACGTACTCCTCAAAATACTACAACTAATACTTTGGGGGATGAAATTGAGGACATAAAAATTTAGATACATTTTGAAAAGTGTAGTGGAGAGTTCAAGAAGCCAACTTTGGATGAAACTATGCAAACAACAATAACTTTACATTTAAAAAATGCATATAACAATTATTAAATTATTAGTGAAACATTTTCCTTTATTTACAGAAGGGAAATATCATTTTCTCTGTCTGAAATCCACCGAGAGGTAATAATCCTCAAACTTACCCAGTTGTGAAACAGTATTTAATACAACCTTCTTCTAACCTCAATTTCATATTTAAGGCAAATGCATGGTATGAGTCATACCAAAATCAATTTTTGCCTCAGCATGAATAAAAGTGAAAATTATTAAAACCTTTCTGGTTTGTGCATGAAGAATAAGATCTTAGAGAATTTCACACAGCAACCTGTCATTAGCTAAAATTATAACAACTTTATTTAATATATAAATATATACATTTGTTTTTATACTTCACTTTTAACTTAGAATGTCACTGTACATGATGGTAGGACACAACCAATTTAATATTCTCTTTTACATAAACCATTCTTGTAGTACTGAATTAAAAAAAAAAAAGCTAAAATCCATGATTATCATAATTATGCAAAAAATTACATGAGAGAAGGTGCCTTTCACTGGGTGGGTAACAGTTTTCCACAGGACTGAAGAGGATAATTGTACAGTACTTCGAAGGCAACAGAAAATAAATCCCTACTCTCTATTTTTGCAGATTCTGTTATTAAATCTTCTTTAATCTGTTCTGAAACAAGTGTCACACAAAATTCTATCTGAAGTTTGTCTCTAAAAGTGAAGCAAATACACTTCCACTTGTACTAACCTGACCACTCTGAAAAGTCCTATTCTACACTGTCAAGTACCTCTTTTTTCAGAAGTACCACAAGACCATATCAGGTCTGCAGTTCAGAGAATCAGCAGAGACCATCTGAGAGAAGTTTAGTAAAAAAAAAAAAAAAAAATTGGAGTTACGTTGTTAACATCAGTGCAAAATAAACAGTTACCTGCAGTTAAGGGATTTGAAGATTTTCTTACAAAAGAAACTACGTGTACTGGAATGATTTAGACAAATTTTCATCCTCTTAGTCTTTCATTTTATTGCCTCATTTTTTAATTTTCTCTCCCTGTATATGCAGCATTTCAAGGTCTTCTGACTGAAAAATCTCTTCATTTGCCAGAATGTATAAGCAAATGTCTTCATTAAAGTGTTTTCATTCCTTCTCTGCCAAAGGAAGATATAAAGATTTGCTTCAAGACAGATGATCAACTTGTTTTGGGCCCTGTGCTTTAATTTAACTGCTCATAAACCACTCTAGGAATACCTAGAAGAACAGTTCTCAAGTTTCCAAGGTGTATCTTCTTCGGAAGACAAACATGTCACTCTACTGTGATGACTGAAACATTGACTGAGTAACTTCAGTACCATTTAGCTTGTATAATGACAAATAATGATGTTTGTAAGAACTGATAAACAGTAAATCCAGATGTTGTAACAGGAAAAGATCACAGACTTTTGTAGTAATTATTCTAATAGTAAATTATTGAAAAATCTGAAATGGTGCTGTGCTTAATTCTGTTTCATATAAACAGAGATTAACATCAGGAGAGGTCAGCAGAGGGCAGTTGACTAATTGAGAGAATTTATTTTTGAAAGTCAAAAAACTAAACATGTAGTCTTTGAAAAGTGAAGAAAGTAAATATGACCTCAGTGAGGTCTAGAAAAATTCTGAAGGGAACAGAAATGTAAGATAATAACAAGACTACTTGATCTTTTTGTCAATACAAAAACTAGTGGCGTAAACTCAAACTAAGTAAAGGTCAAACCCTAAAGGAGTATCTTATATCCAGAGAATAGTTAACTGAAGTAAATTATGTGCATTTATATGAGTGTCTGAATGATTTAAATAGATGCAGACACATTTGCTTCCAATCTCTCTGGAATTCAGTATGGAAATACATGTTCTTTTGTTAATGAAAACAGATACGAGTTTAGGTAAAACTTAGAGGATTTCACTAAGTGGCAAACCTGTCTTTGACTTAAGAATGCTTCAAGGGTATGTTGTCCTCTGAAGTTACCACCAACTGTGCAACTAATCTTGGGTTTGAGTGGTTTCATTCTAATTTAGTACTCCAGATATTTTTAAAAAATCTACATGCAAGCGCAGAAGCTTTCTGAGATGGATGTAGAGATCTACTTCTTTTTGGACCTGCTAAATAAATATACAATTCCTTGCTGAAGGATGCATCACAGATCACTGGAGTAAGTCCATTTTTAAAAAGCATTTTAAAATGCTCAGAATACTAAACATTTGGAGGCAAGAGTTTTCTATAATGCAGAAACTGGTTCAATGCTTTCCAGTTATACTTCCAATGAACCTTAATAACAAAAAACTCACTAAGCTCAACCAAAAGAGTTAAGCCACTCTGGAGTCCTTTGAAAAACTGCATAGAGTATTTATTTACTACTTGATGCTTAACCATGCATTGATCAAACGACTTGTGTGATTGCAATGGTTAGGGCACGGGTATGAATAAGGAAGAAAATATACTCTCTTCTACCTGTCGTGCTTTATGAGCTGTCTCAATGCCATGATTTCTTAGACAACTTAAAGCCCTTGAATCAGGGGAGCGCCCCACGTTCCAGTCTGAAACAGCGGCACTGTCTGTCCTCCACTGTAACAACAAAACAAATACATACAGAGATTTTAAGAAAATTAAGGTACAGTACCTGCCTGGCAATATGACTCATGGTAATGCCATGCTTCTTCATGCAATTCTGTCCTCGATAGTCAGGAGGGCTTCCTATTTCATAGGCAGATGTTGCTGCACTGTCTATCCTCCACTACAGAAAAACAAATGCATATTTTTATGTTTCTTTCCTCACTGCTTATATTCTGACTGGCTATGAGACAGTTATTTCTTGGAACAGAAATCAATAGCTTACCTTATGTTCAAGCTTCTCATCATTTACAAGTTTTCTGAAAACTGCTTCAGCTATTGGAGAGCGACAGATGTTTCCTATGGAAACAAGAGACTCAAGTGAATTTTCAGACTATTGAAAACAAAAAAACAGTAATTGTGGGGGTTTTTCAGCCCACAGCAGATAAAAGATTTTTATTTACTCAGATAGAATGCAATGAGAACCCTGAGTCCTGCACCTGGGTTGGGGCAATCTCTGATAACAGTACAGACTGTGGCATGAAGGGATTGAGAGGAGCCTGGTGGAGGACTTGGGGACACTGGTGGGTGAAAAGTTGGATATGAGCCAGCAGAGTGCACCTGCAGCCAATCATCTCCTTGGCTGTATCACAATCAGCATGGCCAGCAGGTCGAGGGAGGGGATTCTGCCCCTCTACTCAGCTCTCATGAGACCCCATCTGGACTAATGCATCCAGTTCTGGGGCACCCAGCACAAGAAAGACACGGAGCTGTTGGAGTGGGTCCAAAGGAGGGCCACAAAGATGATCTGAGGGCTGAGCACCTCTGAGTAAAAACTGAGGCTGTGCAGTCTGAAGAAGCAAAGGACTAGGGAGATCAGACCTTACTGCAACCTTTCTATATATAAAGGGAGCTGTCGTGATAGGACAAGGGACAACAGTTTTAAACAGAAACAAAGAACACTTGGATTGGACATAAACAAGAATTTTGTTTTTACAGCGAGGGTGGTGAGACATTGGAACAGGCTGCCCAGAGAAACTGTGATGCTCCATCCCTGGAAATGTGCAAGACCAGGCTGGATGGGGCTTTGAGCAACCTGGCCTAGTGGAAGGCTTTTCTGCTTATGGCAAGACATTGCAACTCGATGAGATGACCTAGCTCATGGTCCCCTCCCACCCAAACCATTCTAGGATTCTGTACTATCCACCAGTCTCTTGAACAAGTCCAAAACACAGCCACCACCACTGTGAAAATGTAGTGAAATGGCTGAACAACCTGTAGTAAAAACACTCTTGTTAACTGAAGTCAAGTCACTACAGGTCAAACTGAGCCCTCATCATGAGCAGCATCCAGAAACCAATTCTAGCCCCCAAAAATTGAATTCAAGTTCACAAGCTCTAAAAACATCACAGGAAGAGGGGGTAAAAAAAAAAAATCAAACTTTTTTTGCCCAAAATACAGAGGATGATTAGAAACAAAATCTAACACATGGCAAAGCTTAAATGCTGTCAATCAGCCAACAAACAGTTAAGATATTTATTCAAATACATAAACAACCTTCCCTTCCAATGGCCTCCATTGCCCTAGACATTTGATCTGACCTTATTTTTAAAAGGAACCTATTTCAACTATGCATACAGCCCCATTAAAATCTTAAAAAAATGGATCTACAGCATATTTGTTCTGAAACTATAACTACAACTGTAACAATCTATGGCAGACCTTTTAAAAATGCATGCAGAAATTCGTATTTGAAAAGAATGAAGTGTCTCAACAAAAAGAAAAAGCCTTTTCAACTATTACTTAACTCCTTCTGCCTTTTCATCCTTCAGAAATTTTCAGTAACTAGATGGATATTCATAATATTTGATATGTCATGCAGATGGCAGTAACTCATAAACACAAATCTTCCGTTCCCATCAAACAAATGTGTAACTTTGTTCATCTCTGATTTTTGAGCAGGTAAGTATGAAATACCAGAAATGGCAAAACTCATCTCTGTACCCTTAAATGAATCACTCTCCTGCTACTGATTAAATTATCTCCAAATCTCAAACTGTAAAAAGGAAAAAACTGCCAATGAACAGAGCTAAATTTCCACCAGCAAAAAGAAATGTTCACATGAGGCACTTAATCTCATTTTTAAACAAAACACCAAGGTAGATACTTCACTGCTAGAGAGAAGCTGCTATGACCAGGGCATTTAAAAACTCGTTGTCACACATCAACTACAAAAATCACAAAGAGGGAAGTGAAGGTCTGAAGCAACACAAATTGACTATCAAAGATTTAGAGAACATCAAATCAACTAAAGGGCACAAGGAACAGGCTAACCACTGAAAAACTGATCTTGCCAAAACATTAAGTGAGTTCTGATGTCAGCAGATCTTCTTCCAGGAGAAAACATACTAATTCCATTGTTTGAATTAGTTTATTTCATGCACAGAAATGAAATCAGTCTTGGAAGAAAAATAAAACAGGAAAATTTTGGGGCTCCCTATGTGGTTAAGTGAGAAAATAAGTTAGTACTGTTAATTATGCAAATGCTTAAAACATGCTTAAAAAGTAAAAAAATAATCTCAGTTTTTGAGTGAGTTAAGCTTTAAACAGTAAAATTTCAAAACATGGTAACATACAGCACAAGGCAGAAAATAACCTTCATATCAATCAACCCAATTCTTTGATATTGCAAGCCTATACAGCATCACTCTTCTTACAAACACATCAAGCTCCATTTTAAAAAGCATCATCTATCTTAAAAGGCTATTCCTGATACTAACTTCCTGTGGTAGAATAAGACCTTCCAGTTTCAACTCTGTATTTATTCCTGGAAGTCTCTGCTCATCTGATCTTGGTTGACACCAGTCTCTGTCCTTCCTTCAACAGATAAAGAACCTTTGCCAACCCTTGTGCTAAACTGAACAAACCAAGCTCTCAATCTCTACAAGAAATTAAATGACCTTATCTAATCACTCCAGTTAAGTCAGATCTGCACTTCTTCTAATTTGAATTTACTTTTCTTGAATACTGATGAACAAAACTACAGATTACACTACAGGAAAAATTTGTTTCCATTTGCTTTTTAAGTAAAAAGAAGTCCGTAATAAGTACTTAGTGTTTCTGAAAATAACCTGAAAACTTCTACAATCACCTTTGACTCATTCACAAGTATCAAATTTATGATTATAAACCCTCTACTCCTAATTTGTCCATTCCCTCTCTTTCTTTGTTACTTCAAATAGGTGATCTTTAAGTATTTTTTCTAAACTATTACATTCTGCTTCCATCACACCAGCTGTGGAGGCCATCCATTTCTTCCTGAACACAATTTTTTCTCCGCATGAATGATTCCACACAATTATGCATGAACAGTAACTTTCATTACTACACTCAACATTTCAGTAAAAAACAATGATTAATATTCTTGGACCTAGGAATTCATTAACTAGCTCCCAAAATTTCAAAATGGTGGTTTTGAAATAAATCCCTTATGGCTTTTTCCATTTGTTTAGCCTTCTGCTTCACATGGATTGAACTTGTTCCAAATTTTCACTCTTCTACAGCTTGCTCACTTCTTAAAATAAATGCCATAAATATAATCTTGAATGATATAGTATAAAATATCATAATGAACAGCACCATGATCACCCTTGATTAAACATATTAACTACCACTTCTAGGTGTAACTAGAAACTTCAATTGTATCATTTCTGAAACCAACACTAAACCCAGTTTGTGACTTAAAAATTCATGTCTTCCCTGATGACACACTCCAGATATTAGCAGAGGTATTAACACTGTTAGGGAACTTCAAGCAGCATTTGAATTTATTCTTAGGAATTATGGACAGAATCACAGAACTGACTTAACAGAAGCTCTTTTCCCCACATACTCTGCAATATTATTTTCATCTTAAACAACTTTTACCCATGCTACTCCTTGCAACTGTTATCACTCATCTCAAGATTGGTGTAAAGCTCTATCTTATCCCACTAACATATGCAAACTTAATCCTTGTTTTCCAGCCACTTTCCTCACTGTTTTCTATCCATTTCAGATACAGTTTTACATCCCACATTGGTCTTACCAGGCTGTGCATCCTCACAGATGTACAGTATTTCCTAAGTTATAGACTGACAGACGTATTTGGAGAACAGGGAAATTTCATAAAAAGAATCCTAGGGCAATTACCTTCCTCCTTGGACTTGAACCATTCTTTTCCTTAAATGTTTTCTACATATTATCATCACTACCTATCCTCCTCTAGTGTTCTCTTCTTCTTTGTTGTATTTTCAACTGATCTGATCATGCTGGCTTTATGTAGTAGGCAGCAGTATTCAAGTTCTCAAAATCTCCATCTGCTCCCTTCATTTTTTCACATATCAAGTTATTTAAGTTGTAATGACATTTTCAACCATAGAAAACTAGTGCCCAAGGTAGATAGAGTCCACCAAGTGAAATTAATCCTACAAACATCTCCAAATACAATGATTCAAAGACAATAGATTTCAATCACAGAATCACTACTGGAGCCATTTGTCAATCACTTTTAAGAAGTCATGTTTTCTCATTCATTTTCTAAGCACAAGGCTCCCAGTGACAGTGACCTCAGCCAACACCTAACTTTGAGTTCTTACTCCTGTCTCTGCACTAATCTTTGACCCACCCCAGACAGAAATGGAAGCTCTGCTTCTACTGGAAGGAGAGAAAACTTGCTTTTATTTCATGCTCAGTTCCAATTGCCAATCTCTGAGTATGTTGATCCAATCAGTCTCTCAAGTGGTTTTGGATCTTAATTGTTCCTTATTCAGCTCCCTACTTCTTTCAGAGTTTCCCCAAATGCAAACGAATGCTTTTCTCTTGTTCCTTTCTTTTGCTGTCTGCTGTCAGTAACAAAAGTTTTACTAGTTTTCATCCTCTCACATGCAAAAACCTGATTTTCATTCTACTTATGTTTCCATGAATGGTCACTTCATCCAAGTGACTGGAAAAATGCTTCCCATCATTTGCACCATTCATCAGGTCCCCTTCACGAGTGTTTAAAACTGACCAATCACTTCATTATGTTCTGTACTCAAATTCCTGTCAGAACTCCATCACAAGTCCTAGTTCTTTCTATCTTGTCACACTCAGCATTCAATTACTTTTGTGAGGAACAGTTCAAGGCACAGATTTTAGTTCAGATTCCCTTGTCTTTGCATTTGTGTGTGTGTGCATCTCAAAAAACTTTCCTTGCAGTGAGAATAATTATCCTGAACTATTCAACTGCTGGTACATCATGCTTTTCTAATAAACCTAAAGGTTCATCAGGAAAACACAAGTTTTCAACACATAAGCACCTAGTTATAACAATCAGACCCTTAACATATTTTAAGAATAGATCTTGTTTCTCAATTCCAAGATTACTTTTACAGCCATGCTTTCAACTCTCTAGTAATTCTGCATCATTTTGAAACACAGAGTAAATAAGACACTGCATTCTTACAGCTATATTACCAGTACTGCACAGAAGGTAACTTTCCTTATATTTATCTAACATTCTCTTCTTTATAAAAAAAAAAAAGACATTTATTTTTGTCAACTTGCCAAGAATCCTCATCACAGCAACTTTTTCATGACTTCCTCAATGTCTTACCCAACCTATTGCTTCCCCATTCTGCAGCTATAAATAGCATTTTGTCCCATGAAACCCAGTATTTGGCTATATCTAAACACATACAATGAATTGTGACACCTGAACCAGGAAACTCAAATCTCTCTAACTGTCATCTAATGTCTTCATACCCTCTAAGTTAGTTGCCATTTCAGAAATAATTTTATGCAGTCTAGATCCCCGGGGACAATACTGATACTCAGTGATTCACAACAAGCATTAAAAATCTGAAGATCGAGCCAAACCCACTTTGCTCAACAGTACACCCATCTTACAACTGCTCCTCCATCTCTGGAGGAGATCAGAAAGCCAACGCCTGGTCTAAGATGCCCAGTCTGCTTATTGTGTTATAGTGGAGAAATCATCAGAGAGAAAGAGGCAGACTTATATAACACAGCATCATATTAAGCCCATTTCTGGAGATGAACTATTAATTACATGAGCTATGTAAGTGTAAAATGAGCAAACTGCATTTTGATTCACCTCCACTTTTAATTCTTTCTTTGCTTAAATGAAAAAAAAAATTCTGGTGCCTTTTCATATGCTGTAATTACATATGTTGCTGGTTATTTCAATTATTTCTCAGTGATGAGGAACCCTTATCATTAATGTAGTTATGCACATTAACTAGATTGTATTTTGTTGTGTAATGACTATCTGCTTATTTCATTACAAAGAACACAATCAATAGATATTTCAGTAATAGGTTTCTTTCAAAACAATGTAGAAAGAAAATGTAGTTTTTCATGGAGAAGTGTCCTTTCTGGAATCTGCTCTCACTAGATGTGGCAAACTTTAGAATTAACGTACTGCACTAACCAACGCTACAGTCAAATGCAGTTCTAGAAATCTGTTTAGTACTCTTTCCAGCAACTATCTCAGCTATTACTCCTAGTAAAATTTAGAAGGAAAATGGTATCACTCTTGAAGAATAAGCAAAAAAAAAATAAGCAAACTTAAAGCAGAACAAGAAACAAGTTGCCTACAAAATTTAACTGAGAAGAGTGTATTTCACTGGAGGAAAAAAAAAAAAGGTGCTTATCATGTCAATTCGCGTTTCACACCACATATCACTAAGGTTTTTTTTATAATCCAGTAACACAGAAGAGGAAATTTAAGAGCTATTTACAACATCTGATTAAGACAATCCATCCTATTAACATTGGTACTGATTGATACTTGTGCACCCTTTCCTCAAGCCTAATAATTAATTAATATAAACTATTATGTTACACTAAAAAGAGTTCCTGCATTAGAACCTGCTTATAGTGCAAATCACCACTGTGGGCTTACACACCCACACATATGAATTGTTTCACAAAATCATAGAATAGTTTAGGTTGGAAAAGACCCTGAAGATCACATCTGACAGTTAACTGAGCAATGCCACAAGTCCCCCATAACTCATGTTCTTAAGCACCATGTCTACATGTCTGTTAAATACTCATGGAGCCCCAATTATTTCTCTGGGCAGCCCCTTCCAATGCTTGACAACCCCTTTGCGGTGAAATTTTTCCTAATATCCAATTTAAACCTTTCCTGGTGCAACTTAGGGCCGTTTCCTCTCATCTTGTCTGTTAACTTATTTCAGGTATTGTAGAGAGTGGTAAGGTCTCTCCTGAACCTCCTTCTCTCGAAGCTGAACAACCCCAGCTCCCATAGCTGCCCTTCAGACTCGTGCTCCAGACCCTTGACCAGCTTTGCTGCCCTTCTCTGGACACACTGCAGCACTTCAATGTCTTTCTTGATGGAGGAGCTCAGAACTGGACAGCACTTGAGACGCAGCCTCAGCAATGCTGAGTATAGGGGGATGATCACTGCCCTGGTCCTGCTGGCCACACTATTGCTGATACAGGCCAGGATGCCAATGGCCTTCTTGGCCACCTGGGCACACACTGGCTTGAGTTCAGCTGTGGTCAACCAGCCCCCCCAGCTCCTTTTCCACAGGGCAGCTTCCAGCCACTCTGCCCCCAGCCTGCAGCACTGCAGGGGGTGGTGGGATGCAAGGGCAGCATCCAGCACTTGATCTTGTTGAACCTCTGACTCCTGGATTTGACCAAGCTTGTAAAGCTCACTCTGCAGAGCCTTTCTGCTCTCCAGCAGATCAACACTCCCACCCAGCTTGGTGTTGTCTGTGAACTGACTACAGCAGCCCCCAATCCCCTTGTCCAGATTACTGGTTAAGATATTAAACAGGACTGATCCCAACACTGAGCCCTGGGGAACCACTACTCATGACCAGCTGTCAGCTGGCTGTAAATCCATTTACCACTACTCTGGGCCCACACATCCAGTGTTTTACCCAGGAAACAGTGCACCCATCCAAGCCCTAAGCAGCCAGTTTTTCCAGGAGAATGCTGTGGGAAATGGTGTTAAAGGTTATAGTAAAGTCCAGGTAGACAAAATGCCTCTTTGTCCCATCTACAAGGCAGGTCACCTGGTCATAGAAGATCAGGTCGTTCAAGCAAGACCTGCCTTTCCTAAACCCATCCTGGCTGGGCCTGATGCCCTGGTTGTCCTGTGCCACATGATGGCACTCATGATCATCTGCTCTATGACCTTCTGTGGCACCAACATCAGGCTGGCAGGCCTCCAGTTCCCCAGGTCACTCTTTCAAACCTTCTAGTAGATGAATGTCACATTTGCCAACCTCCAGTCAACCACAACCTCCCCAGGATTGATGGTAAATGATTTAAAGTGGCTCAGTGAGCATTCTAGCAGCTCCCTCAGTACAGGAAACATGGCTGGAAAGCAGCCTGGCAGGAAAGGACCTGGAGGTGCTGGCTGGCACCCAGCTGACAGCAGTGTGCCCAGGGGCCAAGAAGGCCAGTGACACCCTGGCCTGTATCAGCAATAGTGTGGCCAGCAGGACCAGAGATTAACCAGTGACTGTCCCCCTGTACTTGGTACTGGTGAGGCCACACCTCAAATCTTACCTTCAGCTCTGGCCCCTCACTACAAGACACTGAGGTGCTGCAGTGTGTCCAGAGAAGGGCACCAAGGCTGGTGAAGGGAGTGGAACACAAGTCCTGTGAGAGGCAGCTGAGGGAGGTGGGGTTGTTTAAGCTGGAGGAAAGGAGACTCAGGGAGACCTTATTGCTCTCTACAATACCTGAAAGCAGACTGTAGACAGGTGGGAGTTGGCCTCTTCCCAGGCCACTCATAATAGGAGAGGAAGTGCACTCAAGCTGCACCAGGGGAGGTTCATGTTGGACAGCAGGAGTAAATTTTTCACTGAAAGGGTGTTTAAGAATTGAAAAGAGCTGCCCAGCAGGGTGAGGGAGTCCTTGTACTTGAAGTTCTCAAGAACCAACTGGATGTGGCACTCAGTGCTATGGTTTAGTTGACAGATTGGTGTTTGGTCAAAGGTTGGACTTGATGATCTTGGAAGTCTTTTCCAACCTTAATGAGTCTGTGATTCTATTCTGTGCATCTGTGAAACTACTCCCCATCCCTGTTTTCCAACTCAGGGAGCTGGTACACAGAGACAAACTGGTCTGAGTGTTCAAGACTGAGGCAAAGAGGGCATTAAACACCTCAGCTTTTTCCTCATCCTTTGTCACTGTTTCGTCCTGCATCCAGTAAAGATGGAGAATCTACTTAGCCCACCTTTTGCTGCTGATGTATTTGTAGAAATATTTTGTTTTGTCTTTTAAGGCAGTAAACACTTTAAGTGCTAGTTGGGTTTTGGACCGTCTCATTTTTCTCCCTGCAGGACTTCATGACATCCTTTAGTCCTCCTGAGTTGCCTGCCCCTTCTTCCAAAGGTCAATCTCTCTTCTTTCAGTTCTAGCCAGGACTCCCTGTCTAGCCAGACCAGTCTTCTTCCCCACTGGCTCACCCTTCAGCATATAGGGATGGTGATTACCACTGTCCTTAGAACACCATGTCTGGGAAGGAGGGCTCCTATTAATTAAGATTTTTGGTACAAAACCATCTGTATAGGCTACTAGCTTCTAGACACACAGCAACTGATAATCCCTTACTAAAGGATGTTTTCCCTGGATTATTATTAAGGTTTGATTTTACTCGAAGGTAAACATCAGAACATATTTCAGAGAACTAAACTCATATTTCACTATTCAACTAATCTGCATGTCTCCTATTACAACAACAAAAAGAGCAGATAGCAGAAAGCCCAAACATTAACTAACGGTTTTGCAACAAACCTGGCAAAACGCCAGGGGCTCACAGCACGAAGGTGAGATTAGATGGGCTAGGAAGCAGTTAATGTGAACAGCCCTCCTAGATCTCAGCAGAGAGCCATCCAGCTCATAATGCCCTGAAGAAAGCAGAAGTTTAGAGAAAGCATGTACAAAATGGGGCATGGCTCTGTAATCTATGTAGTCAGGTTAGCTATTTGCTGGTTGTGATTATCTTGTTTACCAGCAACTGATTGTCCTAAACTCCAGAAAAGCATTCAGGTGATTTCTCATCCCATCTACACTTCTGTTTTCTGGGACTTTGACAAGATTTACAACCTAACCATACAAAATATCAATAAAAGAAAGATTCCTGTTTCTTCATTTTGGTAGCCTTTCAAAAAAGTCTTATTCTTTTCACTCATTTTCACACCAGATCAAAAATTTAATTATTAGATCATAATAGATCAGCCTCCACCAAGTTCTTTTTTTTACTTCTTTCCCTCTTTTTACAGCAGCTCTTACTTCTAGCTTCAGCGCTTCTTGATGTGGTTTTCTGTCCCTTTCCCGCGTCATGTGCTCCCAACAGCAAGCCTGCGGGCAGGCTCCCCGCTCCCATCCCGCTGTTCCAGCAGCCAAGTGCTGCAAACCCCTCTCAGAAAGCTGCTCAAAGCCACCTCTCCGGGCTGTCCCCAAGCAGCAGCCTTAGGTCAGGGCTGGTTCACGCCTATTTAGGTGTTGCGCTTTCCCGCACACAAGCTTCGCGTTTGTCAACGCAGCATTTCACTTCCTTCACTACTTCCTACTGATTTCACAGAAACACAGAACTATTAGGGCTGGAAGGGACCTTTGGACGTTATCTAGTCCAATTCCCCTGACGAGGCAGGCCCACCTAGAGTAGGTTACACAAGAACGCGTAGGTTACACGGGTGGTCTCTAGAGAGGGAAACTCCACGATCACCCCGGGCAACCTGTCCCAGCTCTGCCGCCCTCAACGCTAAGCCCTTCCTCGTTGTTCCCATCACAAAAAGGGCGCGGGTGTATTCCGCCCTCTCTTTCCCTTCCTGACTACTACTCCGGCCCTCCCCGACACGGCAAACGCACGGAACCGCCCGAGGCCGGCACGCCTGC
>VZRH01001875.1:274544-301622 GCA_013397555.1 Urocynchramus pylzowi | reverse complement strand
GCGCGGCTGGGCGGGGCCGCCTCAGCGCCGCCCAGTGAGGCTGCGGCGGCAGCGGCAGCAGGAGGAGAGCGAGCGAGGGGGAGCGGGGGAGCCCCGGCCCGGGCAGGAGTGAGTATCCCGCGGGGGCTGGAGTGAGGATCCCGCGGGGCCGGGTGGGCTCCTCAGCGGGGCAGGAGTGAGGATCCCGCGGGGCCGGGTGGGCTCCTCAGCGGGGCTGGAGTGAGGATCCCGCGGGGCCGGGTGGGCTCCTCAGCGGGGCTGGAGTGAGGATCCCGCGGGGCCGGGTGGGCTCCTCAGCGGGGCTGGAGTGAGGATCCCGCGGGGCCGGGTGGGCTCCTCAGCGGGGCTGGAGTGAGGATCCCGCGGGGCCGGGTGGGCTCCTCAGCGGGGCTGGAGTGAGGATCCCGCGGGGCCGGGTGGGCTCCTCAGCGGGGCTGGAGTGAGGATCCCGCGGGGCCGGGTGGGCTCCTCAGCGGGGCTGGAGTGAGGATCCCGCGGGGCCGGGTGGGCTCCTCAGCGGGGCTGGAGTGAGGATCCCGCGGGGCCGGGTGGGCTCCTCAGCGGGGCTGGAGTGAGGNAGGGGCGCTTTGCTACCCAGGACAGCTCGAGTGTCTGGGTTTTAGTTTGTTTTATTTAGTTGTATTTTATATCTATGTATAATATAAATACGTTATATGTATCTACTATGTATTGTAAGATATATTTATATGTGTGTATATATATGCACATATATTTTTATATTTTATTTTTTAAATTATATAAATCATATCTATTTTTTAAACTTTTGTATGCATTTATTTCTATTTTTTCTTCTGGGTTATCTTGTATCTGTGTACCTGGCTGGGTTTTGTAACACCAGCAGAAACAGCCCTGCCACGGCGGGGTGTGGCCAGCACTGGATTCCTCTGCTGCTTTTTAAAGACTTGCTTGGCTGGTCTTCTGGTCAAAATGCATCAGTTTGGAGGTTAAATAAAAAATGCCAGATTCTTAGTTTTGTGCCAGATCTGTGACTTGCATATGAAAGCTGAAGAGCTTATATAACATTTGCTGTGGAATGGAGTAAACTGCACATGGTTATATGCAGCTTGAAATGCTATCCTGCATATGCTGCTTATTTTGTAAATACAAGTTGTACAACCACGATTTTAAAATGATCTAGTTATTTGACTTTGCGGTGGAAGTGATTGGTAATCAGCAGCGTGGTTTTGTCCCTGATGCCTGCAGCACCCTGCTGTTGTCAGGCCAGCTCTCAGGTGTCAGGGTGTGAGCTGGTGGAGCCAGGCAGGGGCCAGGGCTCTGCTCACTTGTCAGACATGGCCTTGGCAGAGGAGGGCGAGACGAGTCAGTTGTGCCATTCTCACAAGTGGCTCTGCCATATTATATAACTGAGCAGAGCAGAGTGCCTTCAGTCCTGCTTTCTGTCCCATGCAGTCCCTTGCAGTGTCCACGCTGGAAGCAGATTCCCCCCCTACACCCCCATTCCTATGTTTGTGGGTTGGGTGAGGCTCTCTATAGAAGAGAGTGCTTTGAAAGGCCATCCTGGAGTTCCTATAAAACCCGGTGTTTGTAGCTGTGTATGTCACATGTAGGCACATGCCTAGCTGTAATTTTGAGACAAAGTCTTTCATGTTTCCCTGTCTTTGGGAGGGGACTGGGGAGGATCCTTAAGTGTTATTCCATTGTCTTAATTGAAGGGATTATCAAGCATTGGAACAGAATGCCCAAGTAGGTGGTGGAGTCACCATCCCTGAAGGTGTTCAAGGAACAACTGGACGTGACACTTACAGCTGTGGTCTAGCTGACAAAGTGGTGTTTGATCAGAGGTTGGACTTGATGATCTCAGAGGTGTTTTCCAACCTAAACGATTCTGTCATTTTCAGCCCTCAGCAGTGGAAGAGAGACAATTTTTGCCTTCTTCAGCTAATGGCAACTTCATACCTTTGAAATGGACTGTGACAATTCACTGTTGTCCATTGTGTCACGGTTTCTCACCATTAAGAATTACTCTTTCTGGTGTAATAAGCTCTCCATATTTTGGGGGCTTTTGAAACAGTTATTGCATTGTTGTAAAAGATCCTCTAATGCAGGGCTCTTATGAAGGATAACCTGTATGACTTAGTGGAGAAGAAACGCTCTTGTGAACAAGATAATTTAAGAACTTAGGAAGAACTAGGGTTCTTCTAATTCTTGATTAATAAATATCAAGCACCTTCACTTTTTAAAGGCTTATTCCTTTTAGCTTGAAGAAATGTTTCTTGTGTGATTAATTGTAGGAATTAATTAGTTGTGGGAATTGGTGACTTCTTAGATTTGATTCGTGCACATAGTGAATTGGGACATCTATGAAGTGTGGAAATGAGAGAATCAGAATGATGGTGACAGTTTTCTTGACAGAAGTGTTAAGTACTCTTTGGGAAACAAGCAGAGTCTGTGTTTTGTTTAGGTAGTTAATATTTTTTCATGGTAGCATAGAGGGCTATTGTGTATGGCACATCTGGGTTTCATCTTACATTTTTATTCTCTCTGTACTTCTCGCCTTGGTGAGAAGATAAACAAGATGTTTGTTCAGGATTTTTGTATAAAAACAGCTTTGTTTTAATTAAATCTTTCATGTGCAAAGGGTAATAATGTTAATCTGCTGGGGTTGCCTTGAAGTTTATTCTTCATTATTGAAATACCGTTAACAAGTCAAAACTAAGATTCCCTTTGGGATTTTCCCCTTACCCTGCTGTCTAAATCTCACATACCATACCAACTCCTGTATTAAGATGACACAAGACAGGTAGAACTGAATCTGTAGCTCTGACTTAGCTTCAGTCCTGCTACTTACTTATCTTACTTGTTGGGTAGGACCTCTTTGGTGTCAATTGTTTACACATCCAACATATTATAATAAGGGCATATGAAAGACTTGCTAAAAGGGTTTCAAGTGGACAGCATCCTGGGGCATGGGTGTAGGGTGGATAGGTGTGGTGGCATGTTTTGAGCCAAAGCCTGCAATTCTTGTAGTACAAATTCTTGCTTGAGTTCACATGTGAGTCTCAGACAACCCTCAGCACAACTCTGCCTTTTGTGCATGTTTTAGAACACATCACTGTCATCTCTGTATTCTTGAAAATGATGGTTTATGATTCTTTTTGCACAAATGGAGTGATTTCTTCCTCATGCCACTTGTGTTTATCCTTCCTTCTAGTGCAAAGGCTACAACTTGGTTGTAGAACTGTGGGCTTGGGATTTTATTATTCTTGCAATTGCTAAAAGTTATAAGAATTTTTGAAGACTTTTAGCTATAGGTATTCCACTACTTTGGCTCCTGTGCAGCTGAACAGATGTCTAATGTACCTTTTGGAACAAATCCTCTGTGCCTCAGGCAGGTATCAACTGTCTTCACACACCACAGTTCCTTAGAAATAAGGAACGTTACTTAGTTGAAATATCTTGCATCTACAAGGGAAACACATTTTTCTTTAAAGTACATTTTTCAGCTTTGTCACTCTCATTTTACCCTCATGTATTCCAGCTTTCATCAGAATAAGAGATGAGAGGAAATTCTGCATCTCTAATTAGAATTTTCTCGAAGCTGATTTCAGTACAAAAACTGCTGAGAACCCAGCTTATCAAATGTTTTTGATAAGGCAGGAGACTGTGTTACAGAGCTTTTTTTCCTTGGCTTTTCTCAAGGAAAATTCAACGTGAGACTGAGTTCTGATACCACATAAAGTTATAAAGTAATCAACTTTGTGTTTAAATTAGTTAAGTTCTTTCTTCTCTGTGGAGAAAAGTTATAAAAATTATGCCACAGTGAAACAGGCATGGGATTTTTACATGTTGTAGGATTATTTTAGCATTAACAAAATGAATATTTCATGTGAAAAATATTGAGCTCCTATGGTCTAGAAGTGCATACATAATTGGTTGCAAGATTTGAAAAGGCAGCTTGTAAACACTAGAGCTGACCAAAAATCTTTCATGCTTTTCAACACTACATGACGATAGTCACACTGATACAGCTAGCAAGCATTATTTCTTTTATCACATTTCATACCATATAATTTGTATCAGATAGCCTGTGCAAAGCCAAAGCTTATTTTGGATATGTTATTTTATATAATTATGTCATTTCAAATAAATTTTGCTTTGCTTTCCAAAAGGTCCTCAGCTAACATCTCAATTTGTAAACCTGAGTTTACAAAATACCTGTGCTTAGAAGGCAACAGCCTAAAAACTTGACCATGAAGTTTACTTACTCCTTTAAAAAAGTTGTAGCAGAAAGCCTTAAATCTACATTCAGTGTTTGTCCTCAGCAAGTTTGCTGATGACATGAAGCTGAGCAGTGCCATTGATAGAACAGAAGGCTGGGATGCCATCGAGAGGCACCTCGACAAGCTGGAGAAGCGGTACCATGAGAACCTCGTGAAGTTCAACAAGTCCAAGTACGAGGTGCTGCACCTGGGTCAAGGCAATCCCAGGTACAGGTACAGACTGGGAGAGGAACTCATTGAGAGCAGCACTGCTGAGAAGGACTTGGGGGTTCTGGAAGACAAATGCTGGATGTGAGTTGGCAATGTGACAATGTGCCCCTGCAGCCCAGAAAACCCAGCTGCACCATGGGCTGCATCCAGAGCAGCGTGGGCAGCAGGGCAAGGGACGGGATTCTGCCCCTCTACTCTGCTCTCATGAGACCCCACCTGGAGTGCTGCTTCCAGCTCTGGAGTTCTTAGCAAAGGCAAATGTGGACCTGTTGGAGCACATCTGGAGGAAGGCAACAAAGATGATCAAAGGGATGAAGCACCTTTCCTATAGAGAGAGGCTGAGAAATCTGTGTTTGTTCAGAGTGGAGAAGAGACAACTCCAGGGAGAGAGGTGATGCTTAAAAGGTGACTTTTTACACAGACATATAGTGACAGAACAAGGGGTAGCAATTTTAAACTAAAAGAGGGAAGATTTAAATTAGATGTTAGGAATACATTCTTTACTGTGAGTGTGGTGAGGCACTGGGAACAGGTTGCCCAGAGGAGCTGTGGATGCCTTGTCTGTGGAAGTGTTCATGGCCATATTGGGTGGGACTTTGAGCAACCTGGTCTAGGAGAAGGTGTCCCCTGCCCATTACAGGGGACTGGAACTGGATAATCTTTCAGGTCCCTTCCAACAGAAACCATTCAATTATTCTCTAGTAATGGTTGTGAAGAGTTACTCATCTTAGAGTTCTAGCTAATGGTAGACATAGTGCCCATGCAGGTTGGGGTGAGGCAGCTTGCCTCTCCAGGTTTAGAGTTACAACAGAAGTATTTTAATTTCCATAACTCATAGTAATATATTTTAAAGACCCCTAAGAACACACACACACAAATCCCAGAAACTCAAACCTACAGACTTCTAGAGATGAGAACAAAGGAAGAAATCTGTTCATCTACTCCATTACTTCACTTCTATCAATGGAAGGCCTCCTGTGTTTGAAATGGTTCTTTTTCCAGTAAAGACTAAGGATTCTTTGTATTTTGGGTTGATTTCATACTGTGTATTTGCATGCCAGAGTCCAAACATAGATGCCTGTGTTACTTCTCATTGTCTGAGTTCTTAGCTGTCTTGCAGTAACCATACAGATGTAATGCAAGTTTACGTAAAGGTTTTCGGAAGTATTAATGGCATTTGTTATTACTCCCTCCACACAAATTGCTGTGATTTAAATGTATAAATATATGTAATTGTGGAAATACGAGCTTCACAAATTTTATTATCATCTCTAATTACAATGTTCTCCATTAAAAAGTTCTTCAAAATACTGTAAATATCTCAGCTTTCTATATTGATAGCAATGTCTGTGGGATTTTCCTCTTTGAAATATAGACTTGTTGGGTTTTCCTTTTAGAGAAGGTGCTGTCTTCTGTTATGTGTCATTCCTTTTGCATATTTGAGTTCTTGAAGGCTGAATTTAGTTGTAACTTCAGTATGCTTATGAGGTTTTTCCTGGACACAGGCTGTCATCATCAGCTAACCTTAGCAGGTTATTGCAGGTAAAACAAGGAAAAACAGGCTGGTTGTAACATGGGTAAGAGTGGGTTTGTTTGTTTGTTTGTTTGTTTCATTTTCTGCTTTATTTTTAAACACTTTTTTATTTCCTCTCACCAGCGTGTTTGGACAGAATATATTTCCATCTGTCTTAGATAAAACTTAAAATACTTCCAACTCCTTGATTTCTGTATGCTGTCAGCTGCAGGTTCTGCAGACCTTTCTGGTCTGTTTTGCCTCTCTCATCACTACCAGCACCAGCTTAATGCAATGCCATCCAGTAAACAACTTGTAATCCAGGGTGGGGAAGGAGGAAAGTGTAGTTACATTAATTCACAGTATAAAAGCCATTAGGGTTGTGAAAGCACACATAGAGTCTTCAGTGCAGCTCAGCTGACACTCTGCAAGGCCATGTAGTGCTTGCTGTAGTACTTGTACCCTGCCATAACTCATACTGTCACTGACAGATCACTGATTTCTCACACCAGTGTTGTTGATAAGCAGTGAAGCATGGAAGTTGGTAAAACTTCAGGAATCCAAGTGATAAAGATCATGGTAGAAATACGTGAGCATAGTGCAAAACTTCACTGTAGAGAGACCCTGTTTTCTATTTTTCAGCTCTGCTTCCATTGCCTTACACTGATGTGTTATCTGTTGTCTCCTGTCTCCCTTGCTGTTCTCAAGGTGTGTATGTCAGAATTGTACAGCCTTGCCCATTGTGTCAGTAATGCTTTCCCATTCCCTGCTACTGCTTTCATAGACTCCTTGCATATACCATAAGCAGGATATTCAAAGTGTACATGATGAGCCTTTCCTTGTTCATAGTCCTTGGAATCTGAAGGAAACAGTATCTGCTTGTTGCTGTTGGTTCCAAAGCAGGAGTAAGGAGCTTAGTCTGAAATCTAAGTCTGCTGGATTTCAACTAAAGAGGGTCGTTATTGCCTTTATTTTTTTAACATCCTTTTCCTGTAGGTTCCTTTTCAAATTATTCTGCTATTTCCTTGAACTCTACAGATCTTTTCTTGACATTTCATTAACCTGTATTCTTTGCTTTCAGTCATTGGCTTCAAGTGTTAGAAGTCATAAATGGAGAGAGACTCACAGAGACATGTTTAGCATAGGCTGCTGCTCGTCATCCACATCTCTGTATTGCATCACTTTTTCTTGGGCTGGGCAAAACACCTACGATGCACATTTGGCATGCTGTTCGAGGAATTCCAAGTACCAGATGAATCCCAAGGCTGGAGCTGGCTACCACAGGATCATGTTGTGAAACCAAAATTGCATTAATCTCTTTAGTTGTAGTGCCAAATTGAAATTTCTTGTTTAGGCCCTTTTCCAGTACTGCACAGTCTTGTTTTTCAGGTTTCTCCTTCCCATTAAATTGTTGTTAACTTTTCTTGACTATGCGAATTTCCATGTTTATAAATGTACATAATTTTGAATGTTCTCTGTTCGTATAAGCCTTTTAGCATTGATGTTCCTGATGTAACCATGGGTATTTGCAAATCAACTACGCCTTAATATATTCTTGTGCCGTTTCTGTACTTTTTAGTGAAGTGAAAGCAAAGACTGTATGAGGCTCTTAGAGGTATTTGTCACTGTTTTTCTTCTTTTTGTAGCCAAAAATACCCACAAAACCACTTTTCACCAAATACTTCAAAGCTCAAACATACATGGGCAACATATGTGTGAAATCTGCATGCAAGTCTTTGTCTCCCCTTTGTCGTCTGTTCTTTGAAACTGTACTTTTGATGTTTGGGTTCTCGTAATGCCACTAGGCTTTATTTCATCTGTTCATATTCAGCATAATTTTGATTGTATCAGAATTAGTTACAGCTTTTAAGTAAAAAGGCTTTATTTATTCTTTAATGCACCCAGCTCAGATAATTTCACCAAATGTTCAGCCAGCAAATTATTACTATTAGTCAGAATGTAAATTAGAGGCTGACGCACTTGCCTCATCAGCTTACAAATTAAGCAGTTAATCAATTTTGGTGTGATATTCCCCCATGGGGTTTGTGTTGCTGACTCACATATGCTCAATATCTTCTCCTTTCAACAACAAGCAGGAGTGCAAATGAAGCTTGCTCCCAGCTGAGCATTCGCTGGTCACGGCATTCCAAATCCATCAGTCAGTGTATCCTCCTGATAGATATTATTGTCTTATTGCTCCTGGTTGCCTCTTTCCTGAGCAGTGCTTGAATACAAAACAGACAATTAGATATGCATACTTAAAAGCTAATAGTGAAGACAGTGCTATGGGGTTATTACGTATGTTATTGATGTGGTGAACGGAACACAGAAATTCTGCTTATGTCTAAATATTTCATACAGTATTTTTGTTAAAAAGCAGATGTGTCTATATGATTTTTTCTATAGACTTGTGATATTAAATGAATTTCTAAGGAACTAATTTTACAAACTAAATCCTAAGGCAAGCTTGAGGGAGAAGAGGATAATTTGGTAGATGAACAGAAGCTGAAATAATTTTTGAGGTCACAGAAATCCCACTTACAATTTGGTCTGTTTACAGAGTGATTTAAATAAATAGAAGCAAGAATTTACTCCTCTGCCTTCACTCTAATATTTATTTTATTTCTATTGTATTTTGGGACAGATGCCACTGTTGCACCACAGTGCAAACCTCTGAGTCTTTTTTTTTTTAAGTGAATAGTTTTGAGTTGTCTGACATATCTGTGCTATTTTTTATTTACTAGGTTTTATTTTTCTTTGCCTTTAGACAAAGTTTTATGAAATTGATTGATCTAAAATTAGATGATAAAAGTCAGGCCTCCTCCATACTATATATACACCATATATTGAACCATTAAACTGCCTTTTTAGTGTTGATTGTTGACTCTGTCCTTATATAATCCTGAACTCTGTCAACAAAATCCTGAGTGTGGCATAGCCCAAGAGGGAGATCCAAGCTTCCCCCTTTCCTCACTGATAAAAATACTATATTTCTTCTGCTGTGGTTCTAGCATTCACCAAAATGGGAGTCCAGCCAGGCCTTATCAGGCATCATATTATACATAATTGAGGTCAGGGTGTGGATTTGTTTGGGTATGTTTTTGTTTTGTTTTTTTTTTTTTTTAAACAGGTCATCAGTTCCTCAAGGCTCCCGTAGGCATCCTGCCAGTTCCTTAGTATCTAGACAACATTGTGGAAGTAAATAAAGGAACTCAAAGTGAGCCACTGGGGGAAGAATCATATGGTTACCACTTTGAGTAGCTGTGTTGGTTTGCAGCATGGAAGTGTTTAATCAGGTGGCTTATTCATCCTGCCCGTTGTTAAAACCTCTCTGTGCCATTTTTGCTTGCCGATTAATGTCACTTTAATTTTCATACTTGCTACTGTCTAAATTAAAATCTTACTTGCAGCCCTTCTCTACAAGGTGTAGCTTTGAGCTCTTCAGTTGGTAGCATGTTCAGCCTCTTTCTTTTTTTCTTCCCTTTTTCCCCCTATCTGTACTTCTCTTGTGCTTTAGAAATATCACCCTTTTCTTAGTTTCTGAAAGTGCACAAGTCTAGCCACATGCAAAATAACTGGCAGAATGCTGTTGTCAAATCCACCTCCTGTGTCTTAGTCCAGAAAAACAATCCCGCATTACTTTAGTCTGTGGCAGGAAGGGAAAAAGCAAGTGATAATGGAGGAGTAAATTCCTGTAACTATCTAAAGAATGCAGAAGAAACAGCCACCCAAGGAATGCAGAAGAAGTAATGATACAGGAAACAAGTGATACAGGGAGAAAGTGAAGTTTCTGATGTTTGTTTGAGGATGGGAAGTTAAGTTTTCCTGTGCTTGCTGTTGTAGAGTACAGCTAGATCAATGTCTCTCCAGTTTCTCCATTCCCTGCTGATAAAGGTACCCCATACTATGTGTCACCAGAAAAAACAAAACCAAAACCAAAACAAAACAAAAAAAAATCAACAACAAAAATACCCTTTTAGAAAGGGTGGAGTGGAAATACCTAATTTTTAATTTGCTTAATAGTGCTATTTTTCTGTGCAAAATTTGTATTTTAAAATACAGTTTTTGAAATCATAGTGCAGGAAAGTCAAAGAATGGTTTGGGCTGAAAGGAAAAAGGACGTCTAATCCAACCCTTCCTGCAATAGGCAGGAACACCTTTGACTGGAGCACGTTGCTCAGAGCAACCAGTTATGTATTGAGAGGTGAAGGAACAGAGAGTTAGTAACAGTATTACTTTTGCTGACTCCTGAAGTTCAGCTTCGAATTGTCTTCAAATAAATAGTAGCTCCTACGTGCACAGTGGCATGCACACAGTGTTTTCTGGTAACCATCAAATCTTTCTGAAGCAATTCTGAATCTGAAATCTGAAAATCCTTCCAAAAACTGTATTGTGATTTTATATTTTTTTCCCACTCTATTATTCCTGTTTGCAGACTTTCGGGTCTGAAAACACCTCATTTTCTCAATGGATTTAGCTAAGGGATTTCTCTACTAATCTGTATGAAATATGAACTGTTTTTTTTTTTTTTACTTTCTAGTAGTAGGAAGAATAGTTGGAGATATTTTTCCAAATTCTGAGATTAGCCAAAGAGAAGCAAAGGGGAGGAAGGAATGTGTGAGTAAACAAGGAAGAAGAATTTCTGAAGAGCACAGAAGTTTATTTTATTTCTCTAATCTAGAAGCTGGATAATGCTTGCTTTTGATCAGTAATGTTTTTTAACTCCCCAGTGTTTTCATCTCCCCAGTGTTTTTTGTCTCCAGTGTACAGGTCTTATTTTCATTGTCTTGATTACTTTGCTAGAAGTCCTGCATGGTCAGGCACATAACTGTCCATTTCACCACAGTTTAATCTTACTGAACCATCTGAAAAATGAAGTACCATGAAATGTGTGTTTTGGGTAGACTGGGTAGGTGACCCTTCCCAAACTCGAGACCTCTAGACTTGCAAAGTATCTTAAGTGAAAACCTACATATAGAAGGGTTCACCCGATTTTGCAAAGGGACATGCCCTGTGTATTACAGTGTTAATTATAGTTACAAATTATAATATGCTAGGTTTATTCTTTGTGCCTTCTTGAGCAGAATGGTGTTGCAATATGCTTTTTGGGACTATCTCAATTTATCTCCATACAAAAACAGAAATCTTACTTTTTTCTCTTACAACATGCTGATCATGTTTGCCCTCTGACCTTGAAAATGCAGTGTGAAGTACAAACAACAGAAGTAATGGAGACATTTGCTCCACCCCAGTTTGTTAATCTGCCAAAAGCAATTGTGAGTTCATGTTTTATTTGAGTTACACTGGCCTCTCCTCTTGCCATGTAGACAGGTTACAGCCTGGGAAAGCCTTCCAACCACAGAAGAAATGCATGTTCCAAACTCCTGCAAGCAGTTTGACAATTTTAGTACTGTAACAGTCAGAGAAAATTAACATGCCAAGAACTTTTCAGAATATCCTGAGCTCTTGGATCTTCACCTTCTCCTATCCTTTCACACTCAGGGTCTTGATTATCATCTTAATTTTCTGAAAAGAGAAGTCATTATTAGGAGATAGAATTAATATTTCTACTCTGATAACTGCAGTGTGGTTTAGAGTCTGTTGCATTCTATACATTTCCTTTTGTTCCCAGAGAGGCTAATATTTCTGCACAGCCTTCTGATGACTGATGTTATTTCAAACTCTTCAAGGTTGTACCTGCTGCATCTTCACCAAAGCAAAATGTTGCTGCAAGCTGCCTCAGGGGACACTAATCCAGACATTCAGCTTTCAAAATCTCTCTTGTACTTGGAATCTTCCTTCTTGTCTGGAGAACACACCAGAGGAATACTCTTTGAAAAAATGGAGGTGTATCATATTCTAGCCAGGGGAGCCTGGACAAAAACCTGGCTGACTTCATTTGGTCAGAGCTGAATTGCTATGCTCTTCATTTGGTCAGAGCTGAATTGCTCTCTAAGCTTCATTGATGTAACCTCAAAATGTATTTAGTCCTCACCTTCTTGGTTTTGGGTGGGAATACTGCCCAGAGTGAAGAGGTAAATGAATGTTCAGGGAATGCCAATTAAAAAAATAGTCCACTTATGACTGAATGTTGTTTCTCTATGCACAGCGGTTTTTATATGTTTGTGAATTTAGGAACAGTAGAATTTTATGGAAATGCTGTCACTAATTTTTCAGAGATGTGATGTGAAACTAGATGCATCTTTGGTCTGGCAATATATTTATGTGTTAGTTGGGTGGTTTGGTTCTGCTAAACTTGGAAACAAGTGAGTGAGTGTTGTTATGTTCAGACAGGAAAACAAGAATAATTTAGGTAACTCTGGGGGATTTTAGTAGATGTAACAATCAAGATTAACTCCTATCTCTTTAACTGCACTGAGGCTTCTTTTTGCAAATCTACAGGTGAAACATTACTATTCATACATAAAATGTTTTTTATAATGTTGCAGACTACTAATAATTTATAATACTTGATTCTGTATAATCGTGACATGTTGACTAGTGACAACAGATCTGGTGGATCAAAATGGAAAAAACACACTTCGTAGACTTTATGATCTTGTCAGTTTGGAGGGTGTATTTCAAGATTTTGTGTGTTTGGTACTGTACTCTGCAGCTGTATAAAGTAAACATAACTTATCTCTAATATATGCTTTTTCCTCAGTTGAAATACATGAGGGGCTTATGTTAGATCACATTGGAAAGAAAACACTGGTAAGACCTTCAACAGGATGTAGATCTCTAAAGGAAATTTCTTGGTCTGAAACTGAATTTTGTTCACTTTCAGAACATGCTGCATGTTTAGCTCTGTAAGAGAAGCATCCTGAAGAGCTGTGAAACTTTTAGGGGTCATGAGTCAGCAGTTGCCTGTTGTTCTGCTGTTTGAAGGGCAGCAGAGTTGACAGTGGTATAGAGAACAGCAGTTAGAGTGGTCAGGGATGGAGCAACTACCCTGAGGAGAGACTAAGGAGGCTGAGACTCCTGAAGGAGTGGAGAAGGCTTTGACTATATGTAAAGGCATGAAGGTGGTAGGTAGGTTGAATGCATTATTTAAGGTATTCACCAGAACTTGTAATACTTGAGCTAGCAGGCATTCGCTGTAACTAGCAGATTAATTAAAAGTAAAGCATGTATTTCTTTAAGTAGGAGGTAAACTGCTGCTGCAGGAATTCCGATGGCAGAGTATCAGCAGATGTGAGAAGGCATTAGACAAATTTGTGTGCAATAAACCTATAAATAAATAGTGACAGGAACATCTAAGGATGTGTCTCAAACACCTTTGCTGTTACCAGTGTGGATTCTGAAGACATGCAAGAG
The DNA here is from genome assembly GCA_013397555.1 of Urocynchramus pylzowi. NCBI lineage: Eukaryota > Metazoa > Chordata > Aves > Passeriformes > Fringillidae > Urocynchramus > Urocynchramus pylzowi. The sequence continues at coordinate 288,320 of VZRH01001875.1, read as the reverse complement.
AAAGAGATTACATAAAAGAATCAGGCTTGTGTGTTCTTTTAAGTGGTGTCTTCAGTTAAAACTGTCAGAAACAAAATGTGGATCTGATGCAGAAGATGACTTCTTATATTTGCTTGTTCTGTGTTTGTTTGATTTACTCTCTATTTGTAAAGAGCCACTTTTCCCATACAAATGATACTGGTTTTTTCATATGAGATATCCTAAACTGACCATAATTCATTTCTTTCATGTTTTACAGTGAACAACCCTATACCTTCCAACCTGAAGTCAGAAGCAAAAAAGGCAGCTAAAATACTACGAGAATTTACAGAAATAACTTCCAGAAATGGACCAGATAAAATCATACCACGTGAGTAAAGAAAATGCTTTGATTCAGCTAAAACCTTCAGCACTCCCTGTGTTGCAGTCATGCTGTCTTTACCAATTCCCTCTGTTTCCACTGACCACGACTTAGAGATGAATGAGAATTTCGGGCGCCATAACTTCTTTGAAAATATTTTGGAAATAAAGGGTTTCAGTTTGCTGTATTCTTGGCAGCTGTTACTTACTGGGAGAGATCTTTTGAATGTTTACTGCCACAAGGTACCTGCACTGGAAGGCTTTCCTTGGGATGGACAGACTGTCTTCATGCTCAACCCTGTAAATGCATGTTGTTAAGAGAGAACCTGGACTAGTAGCTCTAGCTCTTGAATATCTGTGTTGGTTAGAATTAGCTAGATGAAAATAAGTTGAAGCAAAGAAATCAGGGTGATCTTCCTTTTGATACTGGTTCAGCACTCTTATTTGCTGCTGTCCTCTTTATTTTTGCTGTTGTTACACTGTGTTTCACCTAGTGTCTTCCTCCACCTGGTGTTGCTGGTTGTGATTTTAAATCCTTAACTGTTATGTTCTGGAATGTCTGCAATATGATTTGCAGGATGATGGCACATGAGTATTTGCCACTAACACTGTCTAATAATACAAGCTTGTTAAGCTGCTCTATGTTGCTGTGATTTAAATTTGGATTCCTCCAAAAATTTGTGGAGACATAGTTGTCAGCTATTCACTGCCTGTTTTCTGTTTATCTTGCCAAAGGTACTCACACACAAAGTGTGTGGCACTAAACAAACTCATTCTATACAAGCTAATCAGGACAGGTGGAGCAGTTGTGGCAGTGTACAAATTGTCTACAGGCTAATGTGACTTGCAGCTGGGTTTGCAGTTCACTGTGGTGGAGGTGTCATTATTAGTTCAACTTTTTTTGCACTTTTCTTTCTGCTTTTGCTTTGATTATTTGACTCTTGTGTTCATGTTTGTTAAATACTGAGTTTTATTTTCCCCTTCTCTTAGAACTTCTCTTACAAGGTCTTGAATAAATGGTTTTGCTGTTTCAGCTCACGTAATAGCTAAAGCCAAAGGCCTTGCAGTTTTGTCTGTTATCAAAGCTGGATTTTTGGTGACCGCTCGAGGTGGAAGTGGAATTGTATTAGCTCGTCTTCCTAATGGAAGTAAGTGGATATTTTCCTTTTGTACTTCATGAGAAGTTAATTAAAAAAGATAAAAATATATTTTTCATTATTCTTTTCACAGCATAAAACAGGAGATGTGTGATGAGTCAGGCAAGTAGATGACAAGTGACAGTGTTTGGTGTGAAAGCTGTTTTCAAATCTTTGTACTTTTGTTTGACCAAATGTAAATCTTTCAGTGTCTTTGTGGAAAATAATGAAATATAAAAGTACATAGTATAAAATTAATTAGAAAAAATGATTTTATCTGATTATGAAGAAGTATATGATAAATAATTTTTAACAAGGAATTGTTTAGATTGTGAGGGTTTGTATATCTTAAATCCTTTCCTGTAGAATAAAGCATTATAGTTATGATTCTATTGTAGTGGGTTTGAACATAGTTTTAAATAGAGCATTTGTTAGCATTTTTAACTGTAATAATAAAGTGAGTATTTATTGTAATATATGGTTAAAATTCTGTTAATTTATCTTGTTTTACACAACAGCCTGGTCTGCTCCCTCTGCAATAGGAATTGCTGGTCTTGGTGGTGGATTTGAAATTGGAATTGAGGTATGGTTTTGCATTTGAAATACTTGTTGGTAACTTTTTTTGCAAGAAATTAAAATACATCCACAAAGATCTAAATCTTAGTGAGATAGTAGAATCTACTTTTATGTACAAAAATATTATTACAAAATCTATTTATGCAAGACAAACAAAAGAGGGGTTTTGATCCTATCAGTCAAATTGTTAGAAGACATTTAGATGAAAAAAATTGACATGACACTAGTTTCCTTGGTTTCTCACTTCTAGCAGACTGAATTTTTCACTTATGGAGAGTTTCCTGTCAGTGTTCCCATATAAGACAATTGAAGTTAATTGAAAAAGCATCCTGTACTTAATAGTGTGTCAAATGCTTTGCTAAAGGGCACAGGGACTCCATCAGACAAGAAACAGTGTGAAGAGCTGGAATAAAACGGACTCCACTTAAAGTTACTGTATTTCACACATTTCCCCCTCACACTTGTAGTTCCGGACATGACCCTTCAGTTTGAAAGCACCAAAACTGGTGATACCTCTCCTGAAGGAATACTATAGAAAAGGAGTGAGTTCCAGCCAGCAGAAATGCTTAAGTAAAAGACTCCCAACATATTCAGAGAAACCCTGGTGAGCTGTGCCCTAACAGTGCTCTGCCTCTGCTTCCCATTTCTTCTTCCTCACAGCTCCTTCACACTTGCATGTTTTCATCTTTTCTCTGCTTCCCCACACTAGCCTCCAGACTCATCCTTCTCTTTGTTTAGCTTATGTTCTGCTGATTCCCAAAGAAAATCAGCGTAACAATACTCTGCCAACAAGATCTCTTGCAATGGGCATTCTTCTCATCAGGAGAATCCATGTACAGATGATCTGGGTGATCCATGCCAGCTCCCAGTACATCTACAGCTAGCCAGCTATCCCTGTCTTGGCAGCCAGTCAGCCAGCACTCACATATTGAGCAATAGATCCATATTTTATTCTCTCCTCATTGTTCACATACAATGTGAACATTATTACATATACTTTTTAAAGGATGGTGTGAATATAAAATCATTAATTTTTATAAGGAATTTTCATTGGTTTTCATGACTACAATTTTTGTAGTCATGAAGTCAATTTTTGTAGTCATTTTGAAAATTGACTAGTCAATTTTCATGACTACAGGATCTGAATGCATTATAAAGAGCTCAGTTTGAGCCCCAGAGTTTGTTTTGTTGTGGGGTTTGTTTGGTTTTTTTCTTTCCTTTTAAGCCTCTTCATGTGTTTTATGAAAATTTCTTTTAATCATCCCCACCTGATATTTTAGATAATGTAAACATTTCCTATTGATACGGAATCAAATAATTTCAATACAGAAGCTATTTGTGAGAGGGGTTTTTCCGTGAGTAATACTGTGCCCTTCATTTGAAATTTTAGTCAGCTTACAAAATGCTGTTTCCTTATTGACATTATTATAACACAATCTTTTTTATTTTTTCTAGAAAATATATGTTACTCAGAAGTACCCGAGTGACTTAGGAGCCTACAGTCACATTTCAGCATTCTTCTAGTCCTATATAAACTTAGATGTTTTAGAAACTAGGTAACATTTATTCATGTAGGAGAGATTATAGTTGACATAGTTGTAGTGTTACTTATGGATGTTTTTAAAAAACAAGATGGAGATCACACTCAGAATTCACAGTGACTTGGTACTTCAAATTAAAGACCAGTTTTAAAATTCATATAAATGCTTTCCTTGAAGGCTTTCTCACTATGGATTTGCTTATTTTTAACAATGGATTCATCCTCTTAGTGGGTAAGAGGAGTAAGCAGTATCCTGACAAATGTTCTCCCTCCATTCCTGGGTGATTCACAAACTGTACTTGTAGCCATCTTTTGTTTGCGATGGGGTGGAGGTTACCAGGGGGCTAATAACAAAGACCTCTCTTATGCTGTGTGTAATACTTCTAGGCCAGCCTTGTTTTGCAAATAATCTGGTATTTCCTCTTGTATTCCCTGCTGTCACTGTTTGGAATTTGGGGTAAGTTGAAAGTTTTTTTCTGAACCTGGCTTTCAGTCAAGTCCATCAAATGAAAGATCAGGTGCAGTAGTCCTTGGGTATATTGCTACCTCTTCAATTATTAGGTTTAATAGGTTCTTGAAGCAACTGACTACATCTCATATTCAAGTCTTAAAAAGTTAATTAATAATTCATATACATGCACACAGATATATAAAACTACTGTCATGAAAATAAAGTTTTATCAATAGTACCTGTATCCTTTTTGCTTTTTATTCTTTGGACATGAATTTTTGTTTAGTAAGTTCTGTCTTGCCTTTGTTAGTTTAATTATTGAACGATCAAAATGATTCACATCTGAAAATGTGCCTTCATAATTGTATAAACCATGGAAAATAATTAGGAGTTTTGAATTAACATAGAGTTTCTCTTATAGCTTTTGTTTATCACATACTGACCATATCAGCACTTTGAAAAAAATCAACCAAATTTGATTAAAAAAGTAGTTGAAAGGATTTTTCATTCAAAATACCTTGCAGAAAAAGAATCAACTTTGTCATGAAAGCTGTTTCAAAATAGTCCTTTACAAGAAAGGAAGATAATCTCCTGTGCTGTTCTTTCTTCTTAAAAAGTGTAGTACTTTTACTTGATATTTTATAGGTCTCAGACTTAGTGATAATACTGAATCATGAAAGAGCAGTAGAAGCTTTTGCCAAAGGAGGAAATCTTACACTTGGAGGAAATCTTACTGTGGCAATTGGACCTCTGGGGAGGTGGGTAATATGTTTTCCTAATAAGGCATATATGGAAGATAATTTTTTAAAGCCACATTGATGTGGCATTTTTTTTTATATGTTACAGAGCAACCTGGGCAATCTTTGTGCTGACTGGACCATATTGTTCTTGCCAATCACTTTTTTTTCCTTCTTCTTTCCTGATTAAGTAATTTAGTGGTAGAAAGAAAGTGTTCTGAGATTTGTTCTTTTTCTGCAGGAGATTGCTTGGCTAGGCTCAATGAAGAGCACAGGTGCTTCTGTGCCTGATAGAACTATGACTTTTAGTAACATATGGGTGTGTGCTTTCTGTCACCACAGATCTGCCCAACAGTAAATGAAAACTACACCAAATAATTGCTTTTAAACCTTTCAGTGGTTAAGCCTGTTTACTTTGAAGGATGAGGTAACATAATCACTGAATAATTTTACTTGGAAATGAGCCTTGCAAGACTGCTACTCCAACCTCCTGCTCAAACCAAGGTCTGTTACTTCAGATCAGGTTGCTCAGTCCTTTTTTCCAGCTGGATCTTGAAAATCCCCAATGACAGAGACTGCTTCAATCTCTGGGCAACTTGCTCTACTGTTCAGCTCTCCTTCCTTATATCTAGTCAAAGTATTTCTTCTTTCTATTAATCTCAATAGTATTTCATTCTTCTTCCATGCACTCATATAAAGAGCCTGGCTTCATACTCTTGATTACCTCTTCCTAGGTATTTGAAGCCTGCCCCAAGTCTTCTCCAGGCTTACCAAGCCCAGCTACCTCAGACCCTGCTTATGGAATATGTGCCTCCTTATGGCTGCTCTTTTTATGATGATGAAGTTTTTACTGCTGGTTTTTAATCCTTTCTAACAAAATAAAAGGATGATACTTATTGCACAGAAGAGAGAGAGATCTGTGGATCAGGGAAGGGCAGTGAATATCATGTACCCTACAAAGCTGTTCAGTATGCTGTCCTGCAACATCTCTGTGTCCAAGCTGGAACATAGATGTCAGGGAGGGAAGATGAGCAAACACATGAAGAACTGGATCATCATGTTGGAAGAGCAGTAGTAAATGGTTTATGTTGAAGTCTGAAGCCAGATTTCTTCAGAATTCCTCGGGAGACTCTGCCAGGACCTCTCCTGCTTGGTATTTTTATCCATGACCTAGAGGAGCAGTTGCAAAATATCCTCTTTAAGTTTGTGGATGATTCCAAACCATGGTTTGCAGCCAGTGTACTTCAGGGTAGGGCCATCGTTCAGAGCAATGGACCTAGAGAGTGTAAAAATCCAACATGAAACCCCATGAAATTAAAACAAGGACAAATGCAAAGTTCTGCACTCCTAGTTGGATGAACCCCCTGTCAGGCTGAGCAGCTTCCCTACGGAGAAGGTGCTGGGATCCTGGTGGGCAGTGGGGCTAAGCCAGCAGTTGATTCCTGACAGAAAAGGCAGTGAACAGTGTAGGGGGTTGCATCAACAGGACTGTAACTAGTAGATATGGGAAGTGATTGTTCCCCTTCACTTGACATTTTGTAGACTCTGCCTAAAATATTGTGTTGAGTTTCAGCCCTGCAGAAAGGGCTGAGTGTGTGCAATGAACCACTACCTAAATGGCCAGGTAAATGCAGCATGTGAATGATGAGTTTGGGGGAGCTCAGCTTATTGAACCTGGATGAGAGAAGACCTTCTGAGGCTGCATTCCCAACAGGGCATCACCAAGAAGACAGACCCCAGTTCTTTACAGGGGCTTATGGCAAGTCAATGAGAGGTAGTAGTCATATGTTGAAGAAAGGAAGGTTCTGACTGGATAAGACAAAAAGAAATTTGACTTGAATAAAATTGAGTGCTGATACAGGTAGTTCAGAGTGTCTGTAGAATTATATCCTTAGAATTCTTCAAAAACTGTCTGGACAAAGTCCAGAGCAACCTTCTTCCAATTTGATGTTGTATCCATTTTGAGATGACTGTCTTTAAACCTAAAATATTATGTGATCCTGTGAAGGACAAATACTGTAATGTTCCAAATCTGTTGAGGTTCAGTAAGGCCTTACTTGAAGTGTTTGTGCTGACCATAAAGTCTAGGAGGATTTGGAAATATTGAATAGAGTTTCAGTCACCAGTCCAAACATAATCAGATCATTTTAAAATGTGATTAAAGTGTGGCTTAATAGTTTTCAGAGGAGGCTGTTAAGATCCAGTTATTAAAATTATTACAGAGATGCCTCTGCCCAGATAAGATGCGAGTGAGACCATATGCTGAAGTCAGTAGTATGGATTTTATTTAACAGTAAATGTGAGTGGGGGAGAGAAAGAGAAAAAAATGGAGAAAGGAACAGGGAAGAAAAAAATTGACAGAAAGACAGATTGTTTAGAAAATATCACCTCTCTTTGGATCCCAGTAGTGTCCTGTTGATCCTCTTCTTCTGGTCTTCTCGGTGGCGAGGGTTCCACGAAGCTTAGAGTTCAATGGATGTCTGTTCAATGGATGTGTTCAAGCTAGTTGGGAACACCCAGGTACTTCCCCTGGTTGGGAAGTTTGACAATGTCTCTTGCCACAGGCTCTGATCTGTTGCAGCCCTTTGCATCAGAGTCAGTCCTTTGGTGTAAAGCCTCAGGAATCAGTCTGAGGGTGCTTTGGGGATCTTGGACAGTTTATGATCCCTTCTCAGACATGACAGCTGCCTCTCTTGTCAGTGCATTGTCAGTTATGCCCCATCAGGCCTTCCCCAGGGGAGGGGTTGGGAGTTGTGTAAGGGAAAACAATTACCAAGATAAAATGTGCCATGCCACCTTGCAGGATTTGCCTCATCAGCCTTGCAGGATTTGCCTCATCAGGTTTGCAGCCTCCCCCTCTGTCTTATGTTAAGCACACAAACTCACCTCTCCTCAAAGAATGTAAACCTGGCCTCAGCAAATCACCCTGGAGCTTCCTTGATTGTTTTGAGTCATGAACCATGAACAGGCCAGTCTCTCAGAGACCATATGAGGCAATGATTTTCTGTGCTTCTGTTTGAAAATAGGGTAAAAATAGGGAAAAAAATAAAATGAAGGATTAAAAGAAAAAGACAATTGCTGTTCATGCTAGAAAACTGTATTGAAGACTATAAACCAAAACCTTTTCCTTGTAGAAACTTAGAAGGGGACGTTGCCCTGAGAAGCTCTGCTGCTGTCTATACATACTGCAAATCTCGAGGACTGTTCGCAGGCGTATCTCTGGAAGGAACCTGTTTAATTGAAAGGAAAGAAACAAATCGCAAGTAAGTTCTCCTGATATCTAAAAGGTTCAGTGAAAGCAGAGTGACAGAATTAATTAGGACACATTCACTTTAGAAAAAGTGGTTTTGTGAAAACATACTATGTTCAGTTTAGAATTTCTTGAGGGACAAGGATTTATTCAATTTAGAAATCTTGCAATAGGTATTGAGATGATGCTAAATGTTTAGGGATTATTTATCTGTGGCAGGTTGACATTTGTTAGCCACCACATGCCAGCCAAGTTGCTTTGTCATTCCCTCTCCTCAACAGAATGAGAGAAGAATAAGTATGATGATAAACTCATAAGTTGAGATAAAGGTAGTGAGATCACTTACCAATTGTTATTTCAGTCAGAAAAACTCCAACCTCATTGGGGAAAATTAGTTTATTTTCAGTAAATAAGAGAATAGGATAATGAGAAATAAGAACGAATCTAGAAAGCAACACCTTTCCCCCCCACACCTTCCATCTTACTGGACTCCACTTCAATCACAGCTTCTCTACCTCCTCCTCCCACGTGGTGCAGGAAAATGGGGGCTGTGGTCAGTTTTCCAAATTTACAGCTTTGAAATAGTTCTGTCGTTTCTCAGATTATGATCAGTAGGAAAAATGCAGGGCTAGGGATGGAGATAGGGAGCATTTACACAAAATGAATTTATTTAGAAATTGAAATATAATAATAATCAAATACCTGCAATCTTCTTTTTTTTTTTTTAATCAGGTTTTATGGGCAGGACATTCGTGCTAGTGCCATCCTTCTTGGTGACGTGCCTTTCCCTGCTCAAGCAGATGATCTTTACGAAACTCTAGCATCCTTCACTGAAGTGTATGAAAATGAAGAGCAAAAAAATAATCCAGGAAAATCTGTAAGGGAACAAAGGATTTGTGTGCTTTTTTTTTTCACATAGGCTTTCCCTGTTCCCATCAGTGTTGATGCTGATGTTCATGTGTAATTTTTAACTTCTCTGTTGGATGACTGAAGGCATAGCACATGTCTGTTACTGCACGTGGAACATTTGTTCAAGTATTTCCCTGCTAGGCTCTTGGAGGCAAGGATGTTGCTGGGTTTGCTTTGCATCTTCCAGAATAACAAAGTATATCCTTGTTTTGTAATTGTTCATTATCAAACCCAAGGTGATGATTAGGAATGTTTGATCAAGTATTTTTAGTCAAGTTAAAATTGGATACTCTTAGTTTTTCTACTTTTTCTGTCTGTTATTCAAACAATCACATTTATAATGTAATACTGCAACTGTAGAAGATATTTTCTTACAGATGTTGATATTACTGATAGACAAGCATTTTCTTACAGCTTTGTTAAGCCCATGATGATTTACTTCAGTGTCATGTGTATGTCACTAGTGTTTAGTATGCTTTTTGAATTCCTACAAGTTCAGTGGAGAAAGAGTAATTTTAATTTTTTTTTTCAGTGTAATTTGATGTACTTCTAGGCTTTGAAGACACAATCTATGTCCAGATATGTTGCTATGTTTTTAAAAAATTTGTGTACTTTAGGTGAATGACCGACCTGCCAGACCATCAACCAGACCAGAGCCACCTAAACCCGCTGTTAGACCTACACCACCAGGTGAAAATTTTTGATAATGGCTAATTAATTCTCTTCATAAAATCAGAGTATTAAAGCTAATTAGTACTATGCAGTTATTATAGCAGTTGCCTCTATAAAAACGTTTTTTAAATATTCTTCCTTGGACAAACACTGAAAGCCTGTTGATGTAGTGCCATGACTGAAAGGATTTGTTTTTTTGTTAAAGATTTGGTTTTTTTGTTAAAGACTAAAGGATTTGTTTTTTTGTTTTATATTAACATATCTTTTCTCTCTGACAGATGTGGTGTACAAACAGTGTTTTTATAGTTACAGAATCATGTAAAAATTCAAAGGAAATATTCATAGATACTGGATACATAGGAGCCTCACAGTACAATGAAATTTCTTAGTAAAAATAACAGTCCTAGGAACTGCTGGTCCAAGTTCTAGAAACTTCTGGTTTCTAAAAATCATGGTTTCTCTTTAGGTTGTCATTGTCTTTTAATCATTAGAGGTTTTACAGTAGAGCAGAAGAGGCAGAATTTTGGCTCTTTAGCAGTTTGTGTTATCAAAATGCTTTCATTCACAGTGAGGCTTTACTGTGCAGCTCCTCTTGTTAACTTAATTCTCTGGTTAAGGATGTGAGGCAAAGTCTGTATTTCTTTCTTCTGCACTGGTTCTTAGTTAACTGGAATCATTTAATAACTATTGAACTTGTATAAGAAAAGCAGTATATAAAATATAACAATATGTGTTAGCATGTCATGTAAGTCACTATTTTTTCTTTCTCTTTCAGCTAAAAAGAATACAAACAAACTTTATCCTGAACTTCCCAATGATTATGCATCTGGAGGTAAGTACTAAGCTTATACTTATTTTATTAATACAGTGTAGAATCTGAGAAGTCCTAAAAGTACTTTGAAAGATATGCAAAAATATCTGGCCGTTGATATTTTTCTTTATTGTCCATGTGTTAAAAAGAGATTCAGGTCATGTATGATCTCCTGAAAATATTTCATAAACATTAATCTTATTCCCTGGCTTTACATTCTAATGATGATGTTGTTTTTCTGAGCAGCCCAAGTTCTTTCGTTTTATTCTATGAGCTTGAAAAATTTTACTTGAAGTAGTAAAATTGTTTTATGTTACCACCTAATTGAAATGAAAAAGGAAGTTGATATAATAAGCTTCTGTCCAAGTCCTTATGCAATGTACTATAATTCCTGTTTTAATTTTAAAAGTGCTTCCACAGATGATACCTGATTATGCTGGCATAAACACCAATTTACATGGCTTCTTCAGGTTTTTGTACTGAAATAACTCTGTGTTACACTAAAGATATTACTATTGTTTCTCTTATGTTTAAAGCACTTTCAGCTCTTAACAGGAGAATCTTACTGTGAAGTATTTGCATTCCATATTACATATATATGTATATAATATGAATATGTACTTATATTTTCATGTATTGCATGCTCACTTGAAAATAAAATTAAACAAAATACCTCTTTTTTACTTCTGCAAATAGAGCTAAAATTGAGCTTGGTAATAGATCACAATGAAAAGTCTATTTCAGGCAAAGTGTAATTAAAGCTTTTCACTAAAAATTAAGATAAATTATCCGTCTTTGTCTTTACATTCTTTTTCATATCTTCTCTTCATACGTATTCTTGATATGTGTGTCTGTTGAAGGGGCCAACATAGGAGTATCTTAGAGCTGAGCTGTCAATGTGATTTCTGGGATTAGAGACTTCCTGAGAATCAAGATTTGTTATTGTGTCATAGGACTTCTACAAGGAAAAGAAGGATGACTCTAGTGGTCTGTATGCAATAGCTGTCATCCAAGAGAGAAGAACTGGTCTTCTGGCCACTAAAACTAAGCTTTCCCACTCTTACCATAGCCCTGACCAACTGAGAATAGGTTTCTAAAGCTTGCACACATTTGCTGTATTGAAGGGACTGTTCTTCTATTCAGGGGCAAGTGACAAGGTAAAAATATTCCAGAGCCATCTGTTGAATGGCTTTCAAGATTCTTTGAAATCAAGATATAGACTCAGTCTGCTACTGGAGATTTCTAGCAATTTCTTGAAATATACAAGTTTTTCTTTAGGAATGCAGGGATTGGGGGGTGGGGGGGCTGTAGGATCTTGGTTAAATTATGGCATGGTATATTTGGCTTTCTGATGCAGATTACATTTTCAAAGGTAACAGTTCAAATGCTTTCTGAATCCACAGAAATATGCTATGTTTCTAAAGGCTAAAGCTTTTTTCCTTCTCACAGGGGGCAATTAAGGTTGAAGTCAAGAGTCACAGTCCCTTTCACAAAGAGTGTATTAATGCTGGGGGATGAAATAGAAAGAGCCATAAGGCCGTATCTCCTGTCAATAATCTGTTTCTGCCTATTTATAGCCTAAATTATTTCAACAGAGCTGCCTAGCGTCTATAGCACATACATGTCAATCTTTATTGCAGGAGTAGTTGCTGCAGCAGATGTTCTTCTACAGTGATCTGTAAAAGACATATGCAAAATTTTTTGTGACATTCTAGTTTAAAAAACACATATAGATAAGCAATAGAAGAGTGAATGAATCTTATCTTTAGGAAGCTATGTGTTAGGTATAACGCTGGGGTGGAGGTAGGTTTTGATGTTGAGCAACAAGCTTAACTGGGTTGCAAGTTATAAGGACTTGCCTTTGGCTGGGGAAGGGGCAACTTGGCATCGTGTTACCAGCATTTGGTTTTGCAACAGTTATACAAGTAGTAGATAGGTTGAAATATGAACTCTTCTCATTAGATGAAAGAAGAGCTAGACTTGTGGATGAAACATTTTTAATTATTTTCTGTGTACTTGAATTATATAGATAAGTAATGTAATATAACCTTTTTCAAATGCAAGAAGAACGATAAATGAAAAACATTATTTTCTAAACTGATAACGTGATACTTGAACTCAGATGCAAGGAAGATTGTTTTCATGTAACTGAATAATGCTTAAGGTAATGCATTTAGTTGTAAAATGAGCTTTAGTCGTGTTTTAAATGTTTCCAGAAACTTGGGAATACCACACATTTTATTTAGACGCAGTTAAAAATTGCACAGTCCTTTTACAATTCTGGGAAATAAAACCCCGAAACAACCGCAACAAAAAACCACAACAAACTAGCAGCTGCTACAGTTATTGTGATTCATGAAGTATGAATTTTCTACGCTGGTAGACATTTTTCTGAAGACTCACTAAAGAAAGAAATTTGGTTTGCTTTTGAGCATGAAAGTTCGTGCTTTCTCCTTTACTAGAATTAGGCATTTGCATTTCATTTTTCTACTTGTCCTCTCTTTGTTGTAAAATCCACTAAAAGGGCTTACTGGCCCTTCCAAGATTCATTACCACAACATAGCTTTTCTTTTTCTGGATGGATGATTCTTTGGACTTCTGTACCACATCTGTAATGCAAACAACCCATAATTCTTTAGTGACTACTTGGACATTGTAGACTCAGGAGTTTATTTCATTAGGAGCATTTTTTTAGATACATTAGGTTCATAGTTTGTCACACTGGAATATCTAATCCGAGATATTACATTTTCATTAGTGTTATGATTTGTAGTTTTTTTGTGCTTGGGGTTCTGCTATGGAGCAGCAATAATGTAGCTAAATGACTGCTTCCTGCCTACCCTCCTAACAGTGTGCTGAATAGTATACAATTCTGAAGATGTTACAGTGATGTGGTTTCCCAGCTGAACTGGTAGCAGCAGGAGTAGTGATCTGCACGTAAAAGTTGGGCCTGGGTTGAGGTGAATGTTGGTGAGAACTGAATCAATAACAGGCAGTTTGTTCAAATCAGACGGCAGATATTTTTGGCTTTTTCTTCAGCTCAGCTTATCAGAAAAGGACTATTTCACATGTTTGGAAAAGAATCACTTGGAATTACCAAGGTGCTGAAACAATCAGGAAACAGACTTGAAACAGGAGTGGGCATGAAAATGGAAGAAATTTCTTCCTTCCAAGCAGTGTGCTTTCTCTATTCATTCACAATTATCAAATCTCACCACGGGCTTAATTTCTTATAACACTGTAAGACAAAATACTCATACTGAACACAAAAGCAGGTTTTTTTATAACAATTATACAAGTAATATAACAATTGTTATCGTTATTATATATAATATAACATATATAATATATAATA
>VZRH01001875.1:237707-274514 GCA_013397555.1 Urocynchramus pylzowi | reverse complement strand
ATAACAATTATAACAAGTAGTTTATGATAATTTGGAGAAAGTAATGATGCTGTCTGCATTTTTAAAGGGGTTATGTGATTTGCTCAAGAAACCCATAGGAACTTGTGGCTGTGAAGCCTGAATATTTATGGATATTTTTTTTAGATTGCTTTCAGAAACACTGTCTTTCTTACCTTCCAGAATTACTAAACTAAATGTTTTAAAATTTTATCTTGAGTAAAATATTTGCCCTCTTCTTTGGATTTTTGAATTCAGTAAATTATCTGCAGCCATTGAACTTTTTAACTATTGTGCATAAAACGAACACACCCCAACCTGATTACAGTAAAACTAAAAAAAAAAACCAAAATAGAATTTTGACTAGGTTTTTTTCCAGCAGAAACCTTTCACTTTGAAAATAAAATAAAATATTAGCAGATTGTTATTGTCCCAGTAGGCATATATTTATATTCTTGCATATTGAAAGAAGTGCTATATCAAACCTACTGATGAGGATATGGAGGCAGATGAGAAAATTGTCACTGTTTTTAAGAAGCTAAAAAAAACCCTTCTTCCTTCAATGATGATTTGAGTGATTTGTCAACCTCATTATTAAAAATTCATGCCTTCCTACATAAATTTGTCTGCAGCTTTTAGACAATATTTGTTGTGGCTTTCTTCACTATATTAAAGAGCCCTTTGCTATGCAAAACAAAAAACAAAACAGAGGAGCTTTTTTTGTTTGTTTTTCTCTTGTTCTCTTTGAGACACTTGTGCTGTAATCAAATCACTTGTTGGTCTTCCTTCATCTTTCTTTTGATTGCCAAACAGATTGATGAGCTCTTTGTCAAAAATCATTTTATCTTTCCTCTCAAATTTTAAGTAATAATACAAATACCAAATTCTGAGCTGTGAGCTCACTGAAATCAGTAAGATTTGGGCTCCTAAATGGCCTAATGAATTCGCACTGAACTCCAGTCCTTAGATTTTCTATTATTTATTTATTCATTCATTCATTTATTTATTTAAACCTTCTTGAGTGTTCCTTGTCTATGTTTAAAACATTTGAGGCAATATCAACCCTTTTTGATTAGGTGTTACCGTGAGGTGGTAAATTCAGTTTGTGTTAACTAAACGCATCAGAGCTGCTGCTTTTCGTGGTTACAGTTCTCCAGGAATCAGGCCTGGCCCGCTTCTCTGTAATTTCAGAGATGATCTCAGTGTTTCTTTTGGTAATCTATGAATGCCAGATGGTTCAGTAGATCTGTGAAAATCTGCTTCCCAGGAGAATTCCAAGACAGATTTTATGCCTCCTCGTGTATTTTGTCAAGGAAAATTGAGGGTCTGTATGCGAATCTGCCTTTGTTAGTGCATTATGGATTTTTTTGTGGCCAGTTACAAATGTTTTAACTAAGCCAACATAATTATATGGACTAAGATTCATAGACCTCTTCTGAGGTAAAAAGCTTTTAATTTTTTAATTTTTTTTTCCTTGTGATTTCATCTCCTGTTTCACTTATTTTACTTGCATACCTGTTCTGCAGTTCAGTTTACATCTGACTTATCTTGTTATTTTGAAAGCTACTACTCTCTAGGATGATATTGATCAAACTTGGAAAGCTGGAACATGGACACCATTCTAGCAGTCTCTGCATTAATTAGTATCTCTACTTATGTGCTGAACTTTTTTAACACAGTATAATGAAAAAATGGAATTTTTAATTAGAACTGCTGAAAGAGAGCATCACTCTATGTTCTTGCAACTTTAAAATAGGTGATAAATATGTATTGAGGCAATCACTTTTTTTTAATATATGTATTTCTCAACTTAGTTTTAACAAAAACAGTACTATTTTGGAACAACTCAGATTTAACTGGAAATCTAACATGCAACTATTTATATTCACTGTGCAGTTCCATGTTTAGATATGCCCACTGACAAAAAAATCTGACAGCTGTGCTACAAGAGAAATGTAGGTGTGCCCAAATCTCCTCATTATGAGTGACTTTTGACTGGGGCATTTTTATTTTAATTAAGACTAAGCACCACAGCAGGAAAGTAAAAATATTTCATGAGTTTTCAAACAAACAAAATCAGCTATGTGGTCTCAGACTAACTTTTTCCAAGTGTAATACCTGAATTTTTGCTTTTCCTTTGTTGTTAGAAAGCATATACATTGAGTCTGCCTTTCTAGGATATTGTCAATATTTCATTATGTGCTTCTTTCTGTCTGTTCTGGATCAAGATGATTTAAAATGGTTTCATCATTCTGAAGTTTCCTTTGCCAACTTGAACTGCAGTAAAATTGAATCAAAAGCTTTTAACTTTTAGTTAAGTAAGATTATAAAACTATTTTTTTTGAATCTGCATAGACCTGGAAAGGAGAAGGAGTCCAGAACCTCTTGGTTTTAAGGATGGAGGAAGACTCTGTGGTTCACAGTGAGGGGAAAAATGCATTTTGCTTTTGAACTGGAAATTAAATAATCCATGAAAACATGATAAAATCAGATGTGTACATACTCCTTTAGGTGTTGTGGATATGTGCTGTGTATCTGAAACTGGAAAAAAAGCCACTTTTTATTCTTCAGTTTATGAATTACTCCTTTTCCAAGAAAGGAAGAGATTTGCTGAAGGATAATGTAGAACTATAGTAAGGAAGAACCCTCATTAAGCTGTGCAGTAATCTGTCCCTTCAATACTATAATTTGATGAGAAACTCTTAGCAGATTATAAACTATAAAATCAATAAGCTCAGTGTGACAAATAGGTATGTGTTTTAGAAAAAATTTATAAAGTGAAACATATCATGTTTCTGCCATAATCCTTTATAACATTTTCTACTAATTTGGTAAACTAAAGTATGGGTGTTTTTGTTTTGTTTTAAGAGTTTTAGCTGAGCTTGATCTATTTTTGTGTTTTTCGTGGCAAGATTTGTGACATGTTTATATTTAGTTACTAGAAGAATAAAACATCCATCTGGTGGTCCCCCACAGTATTAATTTTCTTGCTATTATGAGCTCTTTCTTAATACTAACGAAGCCCAGGAAATCCCAGGAAATTATTTTAGAGACTATTTTTATCCCTGATTCACTTTTACTAGGATTGTACTATTACTATCATGAATGTGATAAGTCAGATAATCAAGCTGCTTATGGCTTATATTGTGGCAAGCTGAGAGGAAAATATGCAGCATGCAGGCCTTCACTGGTCATACTGAAACAAATAACTTGATGCATTTAATCACCTAACTCAAAATACAACAAGGCACAGAGAGATTGAGGTCAGACATGCTAGAATAAAATTGGGGTCTTTCTGATGTATGTGTGCATGCGTGGGCAGAGAGCTGTTGTGCTAAGTATGAACCAGCTACTCTGGCATGGGTAACAATTTTTTCTTGGCATTTTTTAATGGTTTGGAATAAAAATTGGGAAATTAGAGCTAAAGGACAGAAAAAAATTAAATGAAATCTATGTGTATTTTTTTAAGTGTAAAGCACCACTAAGGTGATAATTCTGATTCACAGAATTAAAACATGAAATTGTTCACAGGAGCATATAAATGTTAAATAGTACAGATTGAAGTCTTTTCTGAAGGTGTTGTAACACATACAGATTAATGCTTTAGCATCTGGAATACGTGCTTTAAATGTTGTTTCAAAGCTGTGTACTGCTTTAGATAGTATTTTCTTCAGTATTTTTCAAGCAGTAGAACTAAAGCAAGCTTAAATTGCTTTCTGTCTATTATCCAGAAAAGCCTTTGGGAGTATGGGAGCTTCTGCTTCATTTATAGTACTTGAAGCCAACCAGAAGTTTTGACTACCTCAAGGAAATGATAGATATACAGGATTTCTCTCTAGAGTGCAGTGAAATGCCCTGTGCTTGACTGACTTAAGACAAAAGCTAACACTGTTGCAAGAAATGCAGGTCTTTTTGTAGTAATGGTGGGCTGATGCTTTACAGATCCATCCTTATAGCAGGGATAAGAACATCTGCTTTATACTAAATGCTAAGGGAAGGTTTTCTTTTCTCTGGGAAATTATTATTTTTCACCCTGATGGAACACTCACTTCAAATGTATTTTCCCATGAGCAGTAAAATTAGGTGCCACAGTTCCCCAGAATGTGATATATTTTCTGTCATGGAGGGACCTGGAGTCCTGCATCTACCTTGGCTGTGCTGGTTGTGTTACATCATGCAGATCAGACAGCTGGATATTCCTGATTGAACCAAGAAGGTCATTCACCTTTTGTAGGAAAAAAAAAAAAGAAAGAAATTTAAAAAAAAAACAAAACAAAAACAAAAACAAAAAAACCCACAAAAACAAAACCAAACAAACAAAAAAACCACCAGACACTAATGTAAGCTAAGCTAGTATGACAAATAACTATTCTAGAAATGGTGTAATAATGCTTTTCCATTCTACAAAAAGACAAGGTTTCAAGAAACTTCTTACCTTTTCATGGAAAGGTCTGGCAAGGTTTGCATGAAACTTGTCTGGTTATATTTAATTTGGTTTGTCTTTCTCATTAACTTTTTTTTTTGCCATATTAGGTAACCTTCAAATATTCTTTTTCCAGTTGTTTTTTTTCTTGAAGAAGCTCAGCTAGCAGTGACCTTTACTCTTGTGGAAAGGAAGTGTTAATTTTTTCATGCACAGTGAGACTTGCCCCCCTGTTCCCCCTTTTCTCTCAGTGGTGCATGTTTGTGTTTTAGCAGCTCCTTTGATATGTGGCAAGGAAGCTGTCAAAAGATTAAAAATAGGAAAATAGAAAACTCCTATATAAGGAAAAAAATAATGGGAAAACTTAGTCTGGTCCACAATTTCAAGTATTGGTCTCTGCCATAAGGTTTAGACTGTGTCTTCTCTGCTCCTGTTATTTCTGCCTTTGACATCAACTACAGGAGGATGACACAGAATCTGAGGTTGAGACAGCAGAGTAAGGTTGGAGATACTGTTGAGGGAAAAATCTGCCTTCACATATGTTGTACATTGGACAAATTTGAGCCAGTGGTTGAATCCCATCTGCAAGCCTGAATTTCCTCATGCTTGAACCAAGGGATGTGATTACTGTTATTTTTTTCTTTTTAAAGAGCATCTATACAGCCAATATTTCACTTGACTTAAAAGCATATTTATGAAAAATACTGTTAATAACACTCTAAATTTCAACTGAAAATTGTGGTACTGTTTGCTTTTTCATTTCAAGAACTTTATCATAACTGACTAGGCTGATGTAATGAGTATTCTGCAAAGTTTGGTTGTGCTTAGCTGGGACATGTAATATCAGCACACCATGGGTGATAATGGCTGTCCAAGATGCTTCATCCCTCTGATAGGGGATGTTGCAGGTTGCAGAGTTTGCACTGATCAGATTAGGATCTAACTTATGGTTCTGTGCCATTTCTAGCTCTTGCTGAAGCTGTTCTGTAATGAATGGGGCAATCTACCTTTCGCCTACCAGTTTAAACTGTGGTCAAATGATTACAGGATTGTGCCATGGGATACTGTGAGTGGAAGTACAATTGCTTGAGTCACCATTTGGCACAGGATGGAACGTTGACTGAATACCTTTTGAAATTATAAGTTAATGAAGCCTGTGGTGTAGGTAAAATTAATAATGCTGCTGAAGGAACATAAAAGCAATGAGAATTAGTAATTGTGGCAAGAAGAAATCCTAGCATCGATTCAACAGCCCCTATGTCCCTTAGTGCAGTTAAAGTTAACAAGAGTTTTCTATGTATTGCAGGTGTTCATATAGTATAAATGTTATCATGAAAGTGCTAGACTTTGTATTAAAACAGGAGATACTCACTTGTTCCCTTTACAGAAAGCAGTTTCTGAATCTTTCACAATTACTTGAAACTCTTCATTTTCATATATATTTTTGTCTTACCAAGATTAATTATTATTTTCTCATGTTTTCTAGTTCTCTAGAAAAATTACTTTTCTGTCTGAGTCCTTTGCATGGTAGTAGTAACATCTTGAATTTGTTTTATTCTGCAAAGCTCATTTTCATTTTGCCTTAAAAACAGGCTTTCTGTTCTTGGTCCACTATTTTCTCTACCAGTTTCAAACATTGATGATAAGGATTGTGAACAAACCTTCAAATGAGGCCTTGTGCAGTATTATTTAGTGTGTTTCCATATGAGATAGTCTTTGTCTCATATAATTTTGTTATTTTAACCATTTTTGTAGCCAGTGCACAGAAGTATTTCTCCATGCAAAGCAGAAAAAAAAAAAAATTCTATCAGTATTTCACAAAGCATTTCCCTAAGAAACTGGCAGAAACTGTATAGAATTGTTGCATTGTTGCATTTACTACTCTTTGGTTTTTTTCTAGAGGCTGTAGATTGTTTCCTAGACCTTTGAAAAGGTTCTATCAAGTGAACCAGGTTATTTGCCAATAATACCCTTGGCAGAAATTTTGAAGCTGGCTGTACAGAGATTTGAGAATCAAAGTGTAGAGACAGTGTATTGAGATTGAGATGCTAACTTGGTGTGTGTAGAGGAAACATGGAGAAACTTGTCAACATAAAAGAGTTCCAGATCATTCCTAAATCATCAGTTTGACCTGAATAAAACAGAGCTCAGTTCTTGTCACTGTACTTTGCTTTTCAGAAAATGAAGGCTATGCTTAGGATTGCATCTCAGCTTTTGCAGTATGATTTCAGCACAGACATTATTTCCATTAAGGTTGTGTTGAGCATGATAAAACCCTTGACATTGATATGGTTTATTTGACCTTTTCACTTTGAGTGAAAATCTAATTGTTTTTGAAATGTCAGAAAAATCCAAAAAGTAATCAGCAAAAGTACTGCTATGGAATTGGCTCTTGTAAGCAGGAGGTAGGGGTTTTTTTTATATCCTAAATATCAAATACATCCACAGATGCTTAACAAAAAAGGCACTTCTTTAATGCAAAAGCTGAGTGTGCTGAAACAAAGATAGAAAGCATTCCATCAGCAGATGAAGATGATGAGCCAGCATGTTCCCCAGTAGGCCAGAAATTCAAAACCAGCGAAATACGTTTCATACTGAATGAGCTAAATTTGCACAGTGACTTAAACTTTAAATATAGTCAGGTCTGTTTCAATCACCAGTTTTGTTTGCTAGACATGACACTGTTCTGTAACAACTCAAGTTGGTAATATGGAATCTGCTTTGAAATGGTCCATTTCTAACTTATATAGAAGAGGTCAAAAATACATAAGCCTTCTCCTGGGTTTTTTGAGTCTCTTACAGACGTGTGTATAATATCTTCATTCTGTGCATACAGATTTGCAGCTGATGATGAACTTTTTATCTGTTGAGACTTTGCTGCAAAACTGAGGGCCTTGTACCTTATATGGAACATTTGTGGCTAACTTTGCCTTGAATAGTTTTTCCCAGTCACTGTTTCTTTGTTAATGGAGAATGTAGTTATTAAGTTATTCTGAAAATTAACTGGAGGGCTTTGTAACACTGGAAACCTGGACAAAGTACCCAGATAAAGTAATATATAACATCTAGTACTACATCTAAATCAAAAAATAGGGTTTGCTGAGGCAGTCCTCATGGAAGTGGAAGAGGGCTTAACATCTGAGTTTGTTTTCCGCTCAAGAACTTGGGTGTACATTTAGTACTGAAACATATTAAAGAGAATAGTTCCTGGAATGTTACAAACCTTCTTTGATATTATCAATGTACCTTGGATACATTTTCTAGGTTACTGGAAAAAGGAAAACATTGTACACCTCTTTAAAAAGGGTGGGAAGGAGGGCCTCAGGAGCTACACACCTGTCAAGCTTCACCTCTGTGCCTGGGAAAGTCATGGAACAGATCCTCCTACAAGCTATACTAAAGTACAGGGAGTCAGGGGGGTGATTTGAGACAGCCAGCATGGCTTCTCCAGAGGCAAGGCCTCCTGACCAACCCAATCAATTTTCATGATGGAGTGACTGTGATGGAGTGGACAAAGGAAGAGATACAGATGCCATTTATCTGGATTTCAATTCTCTTCCAAGCCAAGCCATTCTTTGATTTTGAAATTGCCTTAAATCTATAGCTGCTGTAACCAAACAGCCTTCAGGTGTTCTAGGTATAGAACAATTCTTAGCCCATAAGTGAATGTAGAATAGAGTAATGTAGCTTATGCCTTCTCTCCCTCCTCAGACCAGGTTTGTTTAGCACAAATAGGCATTTGTGGGGCATTTAAAAAGAGTAGTTTTACCCCAATGACAGTGAAGCTCACTTAATGTAAAAAATCCACCCTCATTTTCTTAGTCATGAAGAACTGATTATTTGCAGACTTCAATATTGAATTTAAATACTTGAGTGTCTTAAGAAGCTTTTATTCAGAAAGTAGAGAAAGACAGGTGATTTTGTTTTCTTGCCCAAAACAAGCCATAGTTACTGGCAAAGAAACAGCTAAGCAAGACATTATTTGTTCTGAGAGTGTTTGCTGAATATCATGTCTCCTGACTTTTGATCAGATGAGCATTATTGGAGATTACTTGGATCAATGGTGGCATATGACATACTTCAAGTATCTGTGCAGAATATATCTGATTATAGCAGATTAGTACCTGTAGATGTAAAATGTCAAATCTACTGTGCATATTTAGGCCTTCCCAAACATCTGTTCAGTGAGATCTGAGGTTGTTGTTTTGTATATGCAGAGGGTTTTTTAAGGTGAGTCTACATTTAAAAAACAAAATTAAAAAGGCCATTAAGGAAATTAGTAGTTTAATGTGAATAGGACATTTGAGATTTCACTTTTAAAGCATGGTTGAACTAACACTTGATTTTTTATTTGTCCGGAAACAACTAAAATTAAATTTGTAAGTAAGTATACATCTGTTCTGCTCTAGAAGCTGAAATAAACCCCTTTTTTCTTAAGCTAAAAGCTGAGAGGTGAGAGCTAAGAATATGGAAAATGAGCACATTGGGTAGAGAAAAGAGCTCATCTGTATACTGGTGTGATTCAAGAACTGAAATTATTTTCATGAGTTTTTGGTATTTAGTATACAGTTAGGCTACTGTTTTTCTTTCTAAATGGGAATTGCTTGAAGACTTTTTCTAAGTAGCCATTAGAATGCATAATATTTTGTTGCTATATAGGAGTTGAAAAGTTAATTTCTGCAGGGTCACAGTGTAAATTACACTACAATATGGTTCTTCTTTAGTCCATTTTCCCCAGTCCTCACTGCCTGATGTTTTGTCTTGTCACAACAGAAGAAAGCCATAAAATCTTTTAATTTACTGACCTCTTATTCTCTGTGTTGTGATTCATATGGCACTTTCTTTCATCCTTCATCTGACTTTCCTTACTTCATTTCCTTCATAAGTTTTTAAACAGATCATTTGCAACTTTCCCAAGATGCTGTTTTTTAAGGCCTATTCAGGCCTTTAGACGTAGTAAGTGGTAAAACTTGAGAATGGGCATTGCCCAATAAGGGCCCATTAAGTGAATCTCAACATTGTAATGTGTTTTATTTCTGCTTATCATGACATTGTAACTCAGATAACACAGTATTTTAACTTAACTTTTGTGCATCCTAGCTGTGAACATGAATTCAACATCACCTTTGTGGTTCTGAGCTGCAACTTTGAGCCAAAGCTGACGTTACCTAAATTTGTTAGAAACCACTTACAAATGGTAAAGCCTTGAAATTCAGACATCATCAGAACATGGACTATTGTTTGCATTAAACTTCTTCGTCCATAAAATATTAAAAAGTGTACATATTCAGTGAACTGTACTTAATGACGTCTTAATATCCAAGATGCCAATTTTCAAAAAGTCATATGGAATGAGATACTGCCTCAGTCATGTTCTCATTATTGTATGTGATCATAAAGGGGACATTTTGAGGTAGTGTTGCTTAAATATTTAATGACTTTGGCGTTTTTTTTCTTTTTGTTAACATTCCAGGAAGTAAATGACCCTGTCCTTTTTCATAAAAGTATTATGTAATATATGCAAGAGATTTTTAAATTTGAGAAGATATTCAAAATGGTAGTCACACCCATTGCAAACTATGCATTTTCTATTTAAATAACAGAATAATATTTTCAGTTTCAGTTTTCATCATTTTGATTGCTTTCTAAAGTCATGAGTCGAAAAATTAGTTGTAAAAAGAGATTAATTTTTTATATATGCATGCAGTAATAAATGTAAAATTCTGTACTTTTAACCTTTATTTCTTTACATATGAGAGTATCATTTTCAGTGTTTTCAGAGTTATTCTGTGAAAATTTGACTGTTATAACATTAATGAAATTGTTTCCATTGCTTTGTTTCTAAGGAGACAAGTTTAGTTGCATGCATGTATTTTTTCAGATGCTGACACAACTTTGCTTTCAGATTATCAACAGATGTAGATTGGTTTTAGAATATCAACAAAGTATCTTCAATTTTTTCTTTTTTATAACTCAGAGTGCGACTTATCAGATTTATTATGACAAGACTACTATAATTCACATATTTTGAATTTAAAACTAATATTCTTTCCTGTTTTAAAATTTTTAAAAGCAATTACAAAATGTAATAGTGAGATAAGGTGAGAGATCCTTACCATTAAGGGACTGAACAGCTTTCATGAAAAAGGGATGTTAGAATTATTAGTGGTTTCCTGAAAAATTCAGCACTAAGCCTTACATCTTTCTGCCACACCTCCTTCTCAGGTCCCTTCCTTTCTTTGACTGTCCCTGATGCAATTCACCTAAGAAATCAAATCTCTTTCTTAGCTGCTCTTCTACATAATAGTTCAGAAATAGACTTCAAACATAAAGAAAACCAAGGGGGTAAGTTTAGATATAGTAAAAGGTAGATGCTCCCCAGTATGACGGATTATATGTAGCCAAGATGTTGGATTTGTCTCCTTCTTGAAAAAGGTACTGTATCACTGAGGCTTTGGTAGTTCCAGCTTCTTGATTCTTTGGCAAAAAGAGCAACGCAAAATTAGCGTTGTATCAGACAATGTGCTGTCCAATTTCTCTCACTGTATCACTGGTCTGGTACATAATTAATGCTTTGACTTCAACCTGATTAATGCTGTTCTAAAGTATTTTCTAAATTAATTGACAGGTCTGTTTTAGGTTTGTTTCCTTAGTATCTTTGAAACAGCTGCACCATTTACTTCATGTACTAGTATTTCTTATGGTTAGGGAACAGATCAAGGCACTAATCACAAAGACATCTTTATCTTCCCTCTTAACTTTGCATCCCTCTATTGTCTTGTTTGCTAGCTGCTTTTTTTTTTTTTTTTTTTTTTTTTTNTAAAATAGTTTCCATTATTGTACAAATAGACTTCTTTCCTTTGAAAACCCACTCATATTAAAGCAGTTTATGGAACCAGTGACTTTTTGTTTGATTGATGATTGTCAAACTAGTGAGTATTATCTGTATTCAATACCATATTATGTTGAATTCTAATTTCACTCTGGGTTTAGAGTTCTGTGATATGGAATACATTCATTCATTTTCAAAATTTCTCTCTATATATATTTAAGTTTCTTTAAATTATGTACACATTCCCTTAATTTCTTGATCTTTGTTATTAGTTTCTGTAACTTCATTAAGATTCTTCTCAATGGATTTGAGCCCTTAGCTCTGTGCTGTCTAGCTTTATCACATATTTTACTCTTAGCTCAGCCTTCAGCTACAAGAGTGACTCTGGTACATCACTAATACTTATCCTGTTCTTGAACTTCACCTTTCTGTGGCTTCCTCCAGTGTTCTCTGCTCTCCTTTCCCTTCCATTTTTCATTTGCTGATTTCTTCATTCATGGTTATCTCCCCATTAGAAAAAACTGTCCTGACAGTCTCATGCGCTGATTCATCACAAATTTTTTTAATTACAATTTTCACATTCATATATAAATCCATGATCTCCGCAAAGTAAGTTCTCTGTTCCTTCTGTTCCTTCACCCTTCAATTTAAACATTTCTTTGTTTAATGGCAATGTGGAAGGTCAGTTACTACAGGCCTTTACCTAATGATAATATTCTGTTTATTCATTTGCAAGAAGAAATAGGTCAATCTGAAAAGATTTGGAGAAGAAGTTCAGTGAGTAAATAAGTGGAGTAAGGAGTCCCTGAGATGTGATAGCTATCTTATTTTTAGTGTAACAGTCTGAAGGTGTGAAAAAATGGGCTTTGACTATAAAAGCATAAGTCAAGCATATAATTGTCAAGAAAGGTTTCAACCAAAGGACAATGGTGAACAAAAAGAAAAAAAAATATGCCAGTACTGAATTACTTGGAGCTAGACATTAAGAAAGTTATCTTAGCAATGGGGAAATACAGCTGTGAAAAAACCTTCCCAGATGACTAATGGGGTAAAAAGAGAAGTGGCAAAAAAGGCGGTTTATTGTCTGGCAACATACCAGACTCTCACCTAGGTCTCAGAGAATGTGCTTCATTTAGTTATGAGCTGCTAGTCTAACCTGTATGAAGGCCTTGCATTACTAGACCATGCTTCAGGTCCTAGCCAGTGTCTATCCCCTTTTACCAGTTCATACTGTTTATCTTTCAGGAGGATACTGATGCAGATATGATGGTTTTACTCAGTTCATATCTTCTCTAAACTTGAGAGCTTTCACAGATGCAGAAGATTCTCATTGTTTTAGCTCTTCTCTCTCTCTCTCTGTCCCAGCTATCTATCTGATCTAGTTGCTTCTTTTTAACCCTCCAGCTCACAATATCTCTTCACAGTATTATCATCTCATCCTTCATCTTATGAAGTCCAAGTCTGATCATATTGCTGTTAGCTAATCTTCTTTTTCCTTGTTTGGTGTTCTTCAGTAGTGTCCTTCACCTTCTTTAAAAGCGTTTCTCTTGCTCTCTGTTCAAACCATTGGCTCTATCTGTGCTGATAAATTAGTCTTTGCTAATTTATCAGCAGCAATAATGCCAATGTGATTGGGCACTGGAACCTGGTCTCTGATTTGGAGACATCAAGTTCAATAACATGGAAAGGAGCCATTCACTGGTGTAAATATAACTGTTACTTATTCCAAGTCTCTGCTGACCTGTGTACAACCACATATTAGAAATTGCATTCCATCCTTCTGTATGCAACCTGATAGATTAATATTCATCTTCTGTTTTCTTTGATAATACTTTTGATCCCTGAATTCTATTGCTGGGCTATGTCTGTAATCACCTTTACATTTATATTTTGGGTGTCTGGCTGAGAAGTCTTCCTTATTCAGCCCCCTATTTTTCTGCTAAGTTTTCCCAGCTAGCTGTCTTTTGTTGCTTTTAATTTGCTAGATAATATTTTCTGCAAAGAACTATTTCTATTTCTCCTTTACTCAGGTATTCTTTTTTTAACTAATTAAAAATTCAAGATAAAAATTGTCAAATAGAATCTTAAACTTTGTCTTGGTGATCACTGCAGAGTTCATGTGTTCTTCTTGAATTTCTTTAGGAGTTCTGACTTTCACGATAGGAGCAATGAGACCTATAGATGTTCTCTGGATACCACTTTAAAGATGCAGCCTTTCCTTTCTGTCCCCGCTTTTGTCTATGCTTTTGTCCTGTTATGATTCAATTGTTGCAACATCCTTCTCTGACCTTTGCAAATTCAATATTTCTTTACTCTCATCTAGATTCAGTTCCTGCTTCAAAGTTAATTTCCTGCCCTATCATTTTGTCCATCTTTTACATTCCCCCACTGGCTCTCATGTTAAGTATGTCTTTGAGCTCAGACAGAACCTAAAGCACCCTCTGACAGATCTAGCTTTCATCTCAATCTTGTTAGTATCACAGATTTAACTTAGTGGTTCACCTACCTACTTCAAAGTTGAACTTTAAGCATTTCTCTGCCTGCCTTTAGGCGTCATCAGGCCCAATGCTGGAGCATTTCTCAAGTCATAAATTTAGATCTTTGGTTTTTCCTATCATGAGCCCTAACACTCCTTCAGAAAGCTATCCTTGTCATTAGTTGTTAACCCTGATGCCTTCAGAATTTATTGCATGCCATTTCCTTTGCCAACCCCTTGCCTTTCATATTCTAATGTATAATAAGCTGCATCTAACATAAAATGTATCCCTCTGGGTTTTGTAGTCCCTACCCAAATCCTATCTGAAATAAAAATCAATAAACCTTGAGGCTTGTTGAGCTCAAACAGTCCGAAAAACACTTGCTGACAGATCCACCCTTCATTTCAAGGTTTATTGAAGGCATTATAAAAGAGGAAGGGACTGTAAGACCTCTAGAAACAGTGAGTGCAGAAGCTGAGTAACTGTTACTTTCTGGATTCCATACTATGCTTTTAGTTCTTCCCTTAAAGCTGGCTTTGACTGTAATGCAGTAACTCACATGGGTCAGAATAAGCCATAAGACAATTTTTTCTGTTTTCTGTCATTCACTTGTCCTCCAAGGAGCTGGTGTTACCTTTCAGTTTTTACATCTAGCTCTGTCTGTTGAGGAACACAGCAAATGCTGACATACCTGTAAGATAATACTTACTCTTGTCATTTACTGCCTCATCTTGTTCCTCATATTGCTTGTCCACCAATGAATCTTTCTATTCAGCCCTTTATTTTACTAAACTCTGATCTAAGAGTTGCTCTGTCAGTCCTAGGCTAAACTGATTTGTTTGTGTGCCAGTGCAACTCCTTACAACACACTGATCCATATGTTGACAAGAAGGCCCTGCCAGGAGGTCACATTCTCAGAGAGATGTGATCCCTACTAGATGTGCTCCATGCTGGCATTCCCCTAGCTGGATACAGGCTAGTCAGTGTCTGTTAAGTCTGCTCTGTCTGGCCTGACCATCAGATGATGCTGAAAGTGTGAGTTCCATTAGTATCAAACTGGGGTTTGATTACAGCTGTTCCAGTCCAAACTCCCTACAATTACAAATTTTCATGCTGCTTTTATACTTTCAGGTAACTTTATTTCAAAAGTCTCTTTGAAGTTTTTCACCAAATTGCGGAATGACTGAGGTTGAAAAGGACCTCTAGATATCATCTGGTCCAACTGCCTTGTTCAAGCAGGATTGAGTCCATATCTGTTGAATACTTCCAAGGATAAACTTCCATCACCTCTCTGGGAAACCTATTCAGTCACTCTTAGGGTAAAAAGGTACCAGTTTCCTGATGTTCAGTCAGCACTTCCTGTGTTTCAGTACGTGCCCATCGCCCATGCCACTGGGCATCACTGGCAAGAGCCTGGCTCCACCCTGTTTTTACTTCAGATATCTGTAGACACTGATAACCCTTTCCTTCCCTGGGCTCTCTCAGCCTGTCTGCATAGGAGAGATGCTCCAATGGCAGCTTCCATATGGCCCTTTCCTGGATTGCCTCCTGCATGTCCATGTTTCTCTTGTACTGAGAAGCTCAGAACTGGACAGCACTCCAGGTGTGGCCACGCCAGTGCTGAGTAAAGGAGATCACCTCCCTTGATCTGCTGTCAATACTTTGCCTAATGCAGCTTAGGATACAGTTTGTCTTCTTTGCACAGGCTCATCTATAGCTGTTGAATTAAGCTAATGGTTGTCTTCCACTTTACTATGTTTGGTTGGGGCCTGATAATAGTCATCCTTTTTAATATGATATTTGGGGCAAACATCCTTCAGGCATTTTAGTGTAACCAATAAATGTATACACACAGTATTTACAGTCACAGTGGTATCTTAGTAGGTGGTGTTGTCCAGACCATTTTCCAAGGTTGGCATTAAAATTTCCTGTTAAGTCCTCATTATTAATGGCACCAACTACCGTTTTTCACTCAGATTTGCAATGGGCCCAGTAATTGACATAGTTTTTTATCCTACTTCAGATACTTTCCTGAACTCTGATTATAAACTCAATATTAACCTTTTCCAAGCAGAAGCCTATAATGGGTAAAGAACCAATATTTGTCTGTTCACTGTTAGTTACATCTCTCATACTAAACCTGTGAGCAATACCTGATCCTTTCAATGCCTCTGAACACTGTACTAGTATACTAAACCTTTCTGATACTTGATATGTTTGTTTTCAAAAGCACAGAATTTTGCATCTGCCTAATCTGTTAGTTGTTTTCCATCATTTGGTCTGTTTGTTTGTTTTATCTTACTTCTGCACAAACAGGGTCCATGTGGTTGCTTAGTTTTCTCGGTCTCCATTTAAGCAATAAGAATTCTATTATAGCTTGGACAGCTGACCCCAGCTGGGTAAAGGGATAGCCCACAGACTCATACTCAGTATATAAACCTGGGGGAAAGCTGCTTAGGGGGCCACTGCTTGGGAACAGGCTGAGCATCATTTGGTTAGTGGTGAGCAATAGCTGTTCATTTGCATAACCTGTTTTTCTTGGGTTTTATTTCTCTCTCTTCTTGTTATTTTCCTTTTCCTTACATTTTAATTTAAAAAAATATTTCATTTAAATTTTTTAATATTCTTATCTCAACCCGTGAGTCCACAAGTTTTTTTTTACTTTTAGCCCTCCAGTTCTCTTTCACATTCTATTGAGGGGGCAGAGAGTGAAATTACTGACAAATTACTCTCAAATTACTGACAATTAGCAAAATTTGAAAAGTGGATGTTTAGCAATCTCACCACTAACCTCAAGTACGTGAAACTTATTTCAGTTTTATTGCTATGTCCATGGCCAAAAGCAGCACATCTTCTGCAAGATATTCAGCATCAGGCTGATGGCTGGGGGATATATGCATCTATGCCAGTAAAATTAAATTTGGGGCCCAAAGCTGAACTGTGTTCCGACTATTCTGTGTTCCAGCTTAGAGCTGGGTTTTGAAAGTATCATAAGCTCAAGCCAAAATTATTACAAATGCCTGTTCTTCTCTAAAAACCAGTCTTAGAAACAGCCTATGGCTTTACTAATATTTTATAAGCTCACATTAGAATGTGAAACTAGAGGCTACTACATCTATTAGTAAATCAAACAGTGTGAAGGCATGGGCCCAAGCACTGTAACTCATTTACTTATGTGGTTGTATTCTTAGAAAATGCCTTGGCATTATTCTCACCTTGCACTTTCCCAAATAATTCCAAGATGTGGCTTAGTTTAGGAGCAGTAGGCAGTTTGCTTGTGGCTCATCTCTTTGGTCAGTGTTTAGTGGTATGTATGTGGGCACTCTGTGCCAGCTGGCCCTGTAGTCAAAAACTGGCACTCTTAACTGAGTCACAGAAGTATAGACAATATATCTGTTCTACAGCAACTTCATAGAAAATGCTTTTATTACGTGATAAATGTGTCATAATTAAAAATAGTTTTATTGCTCTTTCATTCACTCTGGGGTTGTAATGTGGCACACCCAAGAGGCCATAAATTCTCTCTAGTTTATACCCACCAAGTCTTTTATCCATAGCAGTGGTCTTTCACAAAATCTTCAAATCATTATTGTATGTAAAGATAAATAAAATGGAAGGATATTGTGGTCAGAGAAGTTTGTCAACAAACACATGCCATACCTGTGTATGCTGGAGTATTGAATATATATGCTGGCTACTGTACTAATTTGCCTTCAACCAAAATTTCTATATTTCTGTTTTGACCACTGTGTTTGTGGAAGTGTGTATTCAAATAGCAATAACAAATAAGCATTTTCCACAATGTAGTTTGTTTTTCTTGCAGTGTGCACACTCATGAATCTCAATGATCTTAGTATCATATGCTGTATGTAGCACTGTAGCACCATCTTGTGTGAGCTGCAAATGTCATTTCCCTCTATGCATTCAGTGATCTTCATATGGAATGTAACAATTTTATTTAAAACCCTTCCATGTAAAACTGAAATTGGGAAATGAGAACACAGAATAGATCCTCCTTATAATCTATGTGGTAGATGTTGTAACAGTGCATTAATTTACGGTACCTTATTGTTAGGATGATCCATATAAATATGAAGCATGGGATGCTGAACTCTGGAGGCAAGAAATATGCATTCTGTCTGCATTGTGCTACAAAACTGAATTTGGAATCTTTATGAGAATTGGAATCTTTATGAGAAATAAAATTAAACAAAACTATAGTATGGGAAAAGGCTGCTAGGGAAAATTAAGTAGAAATGGCTATGAAAGAGCTGACAGGAATAAAGCTGAAAAATGCTTTTAAATGATTGCAGGTAGCTAATGGGGCAAGAACACAGAATTGAGTGCTCATATTCAGCTATAGTGCTTTGAGTTTTCTTTATGTTTGGAAAGATGCACATGTATAGGAAAAAAAAAAATGAGAAGAGAAGCACATAAAACAATTTTATTCATATGACCGAGCAAACAATAATTTGAGGCATGATTGTAGTGCATTGAATATACTCCTCCCCTTTGATACCTCACATATGGATGATTTTTCCACCTTTTCAAGCTCTAATTTGTGTTGTGTTTCCTTTCATTTCCCTTCCTACTTTTACAGAGCCAATTTCAGAATACTCAGCAGTTTGTATAAGAGGAATTATAGTATTAATGCAGGTTCAGCCATGGAGGTGGTAAATATTAGTTACTTACCATTGCTATGAGTCCAGCATATCATAGTGGTCTTGACAGCCCTTTTTTGAATGTAATAAAAATAAGCTCTCACCTCACTTTTAGCACTTTCAGTCTTTTCTTCTGCTCTGTCAAATAACTACTTTTTCCATATATATTTTGGGCGGTTATAAATATATAGTAACTCCAATTCTCTTTGAGAGATTATTCATTTACATGATATAAACACATAGGTTTAAGAACTCAAAGCATAGGAATTTTTGCCTTCACTGAAGCATATAAATGCATATGACCCATGTGTGCTGCCTGAATATGGCACAGGGGTAAAACACACCCCTTCTTCCTTTTCATATGGAGCTGAGTCATAACTGTTTTCATGCCATAGCACCTAAAGAGTCCTGGGCCACAGTAGTTTCTGACTATTCTTCAGTTAATGCTAAGAGTAAAAAGTTGATGTTTTACTTCATACTTTTTCTATAATTTCTTCAGTCAAAATATCTAGCTTCAAACCACACTGTGCATGAGAGCACATCATATCATCCCAACTGCCTCAAATGCTTGAATTCTCGGAGGTAAATTGTGTAATTGCTGAATATTCAGTCTGTCAGGGTTTCAGATGTGACAGTAAAAGAGCTATTTAGAAAAGCTGCAATCTGCCTTTTTGGTAGGAGTAACTGGTGGAGATATGGACCTGATAAATTTAATTTTATTTTCACAGTAAAAGAAATAGTGATGTATGACTTTAGATCATGACTATAGGTATCAGGAGATCAGGATACTGTGTGATCAAGAAAGATGGAATTTTACTTCTCTGCAATCAAATCTCTCCCAGCTCATGGCCAAATAATTTTCTATTAGTCTTTGGTGATTGCTAAAAATGCAGATCATGAAGAGAAAGCACTCACCTCTAGAATGAACATATATATTGACAGATGTGGGGGAAAAAACCCTCTGCTCTTCATGCATACATTTGTGGTCCATTGTTCTTCTCTGTCTTCTTTGGCTACAGTTTGTGTTTGTGAGCCTTAGGGAAAAAATTTTTCCTCTTCCTTTTGAAATGATAAAAGCAACCAGAAGAAAAAAAAAATCTGTGGGTATCAGTTGCTGAAGAAGGACTGCAAAAAAACAACACAAAAAAGTTGTATCAATGCTTCTCTCACCACACTTTCTAGCTCACTGTTTGCAATGTGTAAACTAGTGAGAGGTTGGGTTTCCCCTTTTGCAACAGTTTTGACAGCAAGAAGATGCAGCTAATTCTAAAAGCCTTTAATCTAGCATGCTTGAGCATTTATGCAGCCATCATGTCCATATGAGCAATGTATCCTGAAATCTCTCTACCTGACTGTGTAAACATTACTTCCTCTTAACTAATCTTTTATTGCACTTTCCATTTTTCACTTTTAGATTCACTCATGTGAGAGATTTAACTGTTTTCTAAATCAACATTAATCTAAAGCAACTACCTCCTATAGTTCAGACAGTTAAAGGAATTGAGAGAAAATATAATTATTGTTAAATTGAAGATACTCAGATTAGTTCAGTGGAAATAAACATTGGCTAAATAATAACTATTGGCTAAAAATTTTCTACGTGAATGGCGGGTGGATAATAGTATCCAAGATTTTGATAGTTTTAAAACTAGTTTAGAAGCCTCATGGCATGATTCCAACCCCAGTTGAGGACTGAAAGAGTTATGTAAGAGACTGGTGCAAAGAGAATAAAATCCATTTGTATATGTGTTTGAAAATACCTCTCTGCAAACCAAGTCACTTCCAGTACATCAAACTATAATCAGTTCTTTCCACTGACACATTTTGTGTGTTCTCTTCAACATCTGAGATACACCAAAATCCCAGGCATGGCAAAACCTCTGGAACAAGAAGGGAAGTGCTATGGATATTTTGTATTTTGCCATCCTATATTCTGAGTTTTGATTAAACAAATCAAATTTTCTCCTTTGAGTTTTTCAGTTTCCCTGAAGAAGCTGTCACAGAGAACACAAAGCCAAACTCAAACCTGAGCAGTGGCTCTGATAGCAGTCATTCAGGAAACATTTGTGCTTTCCTCAACACACCACCTTTGTTCCCACTGTCTCTGACCATATGAGGCATACAGAAAAATGGCTGATCTTTACTTTGTATAGAGTATTATTTTATTAAATAGACTGTGCTGATAGGCTGGAATTCAAATTTCACTTACCTAAGATTATAGTGGAAATGGAGAAGATTTTTCATCAGTGGTTTATATGCCCATATAGATTATTTTAGTGGTTTTGTCACCCTTTTCTACTGTTATTTAGGAATATTCTAGTTAAGAACTTAGTGTATGTGCTGACACTAGTAATTTCTTTTTAGTAATTTCCTTTTTATTTAATTTCTTTAATTTCAGATAACTCTCGGTGTGATCCAGTTGAAGTGACAGCACTTTATTCATTTGAAGGACAACAGCCAGGTGACTTGACTTTCAAAGCTGGAGACAGAATCACAGTGACAACTAAAACAAATTCCCAGTTTGATTGGTGGGAAGGAAGAATAGGAGGAAAAACTGGCATCTTTCCAGCCAATTATGTTGCCATAAGTAACAACTAAATTTCTAAATAATAAAATGTTGAGGCAGTAATATATTTACACTGAAAAATATATTTTAACTTTTCAGATTTTATTAAAATAAGATTTTAGATCAATACTATTCTAACAAAAAAAAAAAAAGATTAAATGCTTTTTATGACCATAACTTTCCCCTACATTTATTTCTTAAGTAAACAGTAGGTGATAGTCAATTTATGATAGTTTTATTTTTGAGCAAGTTGCCCCAAAAAGTAATCCAATTTGTGTATAGTTTCAATTCTGTCTTGCTATATGGATTAATTCTTTTACATGAGGGAAAAATTTGGAACAGTTTAGAATTAGATATGCTGAAAAAAATGTTGATTTCTATTAAATTGTAATTTATGGTCTCTTTCCTTAATAAATGCTCCTAAATTTGCTTCAAACCATGTCAGAGTTCTTTACTTAGTAAATACAGATGATTTTCCACAGGTATGGCAGTTAAAAGCACCTTCATAATTGGTTTTAAAAATCACTCTAGATACTGCAGTTTTTTAGTAACTACTTTAGGTCTGGTCTGTAATTTTTCTTATTGTTAGGCACACAAAGACCTTTTTGAAAACAACTCTGTGACAGTTAAGCTGTTCACCTTCTGTGATAACTCATATTGCCCTCACCTTTGGAGAATTTAAGCACTTCTGAAAGTTTGTTTAGTAAAATGCATGCATAGTCCCTCAGAAAACATATAGGCTTATCCTTGATTCCTGTAGGAACTTGTTCCATAGATCTCTCTATCCACAAAATAGAGACATTTCTGGTTCACAAGTGAGCTTCAATTCTTCCTGCTTCTTCCAATTTAAAACTTTTTGAATGTTTCATCTTTAAGAAAGGAGCAACATAAAGTAAACTACAGAGTAAATTGAGTAAATTTATAATAACAAGATAGGGAAGATATTTCTGTAGGATAGATGTGATGGTAATGTATAGCACTATACTATGTATCTCATACTGTGAGCTAGTATGATTCTCAGATGACAACTTCGTTTTCAGTATATTTGTAAATCAACTTCATTTTAAGATATAGATGCTGCCTTTAAAGTTGATGTGACAAATCAGAGCAGAGGTGAGAATGAGGCTTTGAGTGTTTTAGAACCAGTTTAGTTCCCTTCCCAATGCTGAATACACTGGATTTGCCTCTTATTTGGAGTTAATGCCAAGATGATAATTATGCTCCATCAGCTTTTCCCCACTTGAAAATGTCCTTGTTTCTTCCATGATGACCAGAAATTTAGTATGTGTGATCTCCAGCAACCAAGTTATAGTTGCTCTGTTATGATCCACTAATCTATCAGGTAATCTTTAGCTTTAAATTATCCCATCAGAATGGTAAGGCTAAGCGTAGCGTAGATGAAGACTTTGCATTACTTATTTCTACTCACTGGCAAAAGTTTCTGGATTTCTTTCAGGCTGGACCAAAATACATTTTGATATACAAACTCAAAATGACACAGAAGAGACTGAAACGATAATCAAATGCATTTACAACCTTTCAGTGAAAATCCTTTATATGCTTTGCCTCATAATTTAGACAGAAATCTGTCTTCAAATAGATACCACCACCAAACAGATCCATACTGCTTGCACCTGGTTTTTAAGTTAATATTTTCCAGCTAGTGGGAAAGAGTTACACAGCCTCATGTAGCTGCAGTGGAAATATATGCTGCCAATATACGCCTTTAGAAGGACTGTTGTAGCATCTGCCAATTTCAGGTAAGAAAGCAGGTTCTGTGCTTACCTATCTTTGACAGACTGTATCTATTACTTCTTAAGCCAGAAAACACCAAATAAGCCACCATCAGGACTCAGTGAACAGGATTTATAATAGTGTGATAATCCCAGAAGCTAGATATTGTCACATATTCACAAAGAATAACTCCTGCATTTATGATATCCTGTTGCTGCACTTTAGTTATACAGTATAAACTGAAGCACTCACTAGCAGAATTTTGCTGTAATACTTCATTAGTCATTTCCAGAATGCTGGCTGCTTTTTCAGCCAGTGCACTTGCCCTTATGTAGAGTTGTTAAAGCTTCTTAACTCATCTCAAGTGTCTTCTTTCATGAAACTGTCAGGATTTATGAACTTGCACAGCAAAATCTTTTTATTGTTTATGTAAATTAAGTTTCTTGGATTGTTTTAGCTGAGTTTGGGGAAAAACGAGGATTGTCTAATCTCAGTGTTCATGATAGGCTGTAGATTCTGCAGGATATCACTGATTAATTACTAAATCCAAGCTGCATTTTGAAGGGGAAATAGTAAATGAAAATGATATCTTATGACTGGAATGTGTCTTACTTCATTTAAATGTAATATAGGAAAGAGAAGATTCAGCAAATTAGCCTAATGCAAGGAATGTTATTGGTTGTCAAAAACAGACCTTGAAACACTACAGAACTCTACTGCCTGATTCCAAATGTCATTGACACAGGCTGGATCAGTTCATATCCGTGGGCTTAGGCTAATTCTAAAAGTGCTTTTGCAGTAAAAACACTTTACAGTAAAAGGCAGTCTGCACATTTCTGTTAACTAAGAGCTCTGTAAGGAACAGCAGTTATATCTCAGGTTCTCTGCAGTAGGTCTGGGAACAAAAACCTAGAGATACACAGAGTCACCCATGAGACACATGTTCTGGTAAGAGAGGTTTGCCATCAGTGAAAATCCATGTATGTGTTCCTTTGCTACAGGATGCCTGACCAGATCCAGAAGAAAGATAGTGAAGAAGATGGTGCCTCTGGCACAATGTATTTAATGAATTATGAGGTGCCTGGTGTCCATCCACCTGGTCGTGGGGGTAGGGAGGATAGATACCTGCAGCATCAAATCAGTGGGAATCTGTACTGGAAGAGAAAAAATGAGTTATGGAGTCATGGGATTCCCTCAAGGGGACACTTAGTAAAAGGTTGAGATTACAGGGGAAGTACTTCTGCTGTGTGTTGAGCAGGTTCAATAAGCATTTTTATAAGCAGTTACCTTCAGGATATAAAACAACTATTTTTATTGTTGAAACAGTTAATCAGTCAACAGTAATTTCTATACATACAGTACAGGTACTTTCCATATTTATTTTGTGATTTTATTTCTGTGTGGCAGCTCAGTTTCCTGTCAGTCCTCATGGGCTTTATTTTGAGCAAGGTGATTCCTGATGGGTCACAGTTAGGATGATGTGCTTTGTGTTCAACACCAAAACTGTGTGCAACTATTGTCAAAAGGTCTTTCTTCCACATCCATTTTAATTAATGCATCCGCTTTAATTATCTATCTAATGTAGTATTTATGGTTTCAGAGATTTAAAAAATTGTTTTGAAAGTCTTTTTCAGTTTACTGAGAACTGGCTTAACAGCAGATCCCAAAGGGTTGTAATGAGTGGCATGGGGTATAGTTGGAGGCCTGATACTAGTGGTGTCCCCCAAGCATCAATACTGAGCTCAGAATTTTTTAATTTACCAAAATTTATTTGTTACTGACTTGGATGAAGGGGCAGATGCATCCTCAGCAAGTTCACTGACAACAAATCTGTGAGGAGTGGCTGGAACCCCAGAGGGCTGTGCAGCCCTTCAGAAGGATCTTGATAGTTTGGAGAGAACTGTGAAATTCAGCAAAGGCAAGTGCAGGGTCTTGCCCTTGGGGAGGAGCAGCCCCATTGGCCTGTACGGGCTGGGGGCTGATCTGCTGGGAAGCAGCTCAGTGGAGAAGGACCTGGGGGTCCTGGTGGGCAACAAGCTGCTCATGAGCCAGCAGTGTGTCCTTGTGGCCAAGAGGGCCAAAGGGATCCCAGGGTGCATTGGGAAGAGCATTGCCAGCAGGTCACAGGAGGTGATCCTGTCCTTCTACTCAGCCCTGGTGAGGCACATCTGGAGTGCTGTGTCCTGTTCTGGGCTCCTCAGGACAAGAGAGATGTGGAGCACCTGGAGCGGGTCCAATGGAGGGCTACAAAGATGCTTAAGGGACTGGAACATCTCTTTTATGAGGAAAGGCTGAGGGAGCTGGGCCTGTTCAGCCTCGAGAAGAGGTGACTGGGAGGGGACCTCATCAATGTCTGCCAGTATCTGAAGGGAGGGTGTCAGACAATGTTTCCAGGCTCTGGTCAGCGGTGCCCAGCAATAGGACAAGAGGCAGAGACGGATGCACAGGATGCACAGGAAGCCCCACCTGAACATCAGGACAAATTTCTTTACTGTGGAGGTGACTGAACTGATCTGATCAGATTGTCCAGAGAGTCTGTGGAATCCTGTGTAGTATGTTCTAGGATGACCCTGCTTGAGTAGAAAACTTGGACCAGATTACAGAATCACAGAATCAGTTTAGTTGGAAGGGACCCACAAAGATCATTGTATACAACTCCTGTCCCTGCACAGCGCCATCCCCAAGAGTGCCCAAGAGCACTGTCCAAACTCTGTTCAAGCTTCTTGAGCTCTGTCAGGCTGGTGCTGTGACCACTTCCCTGGGGAGCCTGTTCCAGTGTCCAGCCACCCTCTGTGTGAAGAACCTTTTCCTGATAGCCAACCTAAACCTCCCCTGACACAGTGTCAGGCCATTCCTTTGGGTCCTGTCACTGGTCACTGCAGAGAAGAGATCAGGGTCTGCCCCTCTTCTTCCCCTCATGAGGAAGCCATAGAGGTCTCCCCTCAGTCTGCTGTTTTCCAGGCTGAACAGAGGACTCACTGTGTTCCTTCCAACCTGACCCAGTCTGTGATTCTGTGATCCCTAACATACCTTTAGCAGCTTACATAATCTTATCCCTTTATGTTTGTTTGTGATACTTTAAATATGTGGCCAAAACCACAGAAAGTGTTTAGATTCTATTCTTTATGAAACACTAAAAAAAAATTAAATCTGTTCCTTTAGTAGTACTTTAGCTTTAACTCATAATTTTAAAATTTACTTTGGTAATAGGTACAATTGGAAAACTTTTCACCTCCATTGTTGGTTTTTTTCCTTGGAGGCCATTGCAGACCTAAAAATATTTCTGTTATGTGCAGGTGTAAAGTTCCATTATGTCTAATATCTCCAGGTTTTCAGCAACAAGTAAACATGTAATCCCAGTCTCCCTTCTCATATCAGGCCAAATACTCCTGTTTACTGAACCTTTCAAAAAAACTTCTCAGGCTGGTCTTTCTTGATTAAGTGTTCTGTTTCCCTCTTTCTTTATGCACACCCACACCCACACCCACACCCACACACACACACAGGGTGGTTATTTTGAAACTGTGTTAAATTTTGCAGCCAGATTTTGACAGATCAAATCAAGTTTTAGAGACTTAAATCCATTCTGCATACATTTCTGTCAATTCTATACATAGCCTATGCCTAAGATCATAAAAAAGACAAAAAAGTTGTTCATGTTCACAATTTATCTTTAAAATAATTGTCTGATATGAAGGGAGCGAAACATCACCTGTTCATGTTGATTTATTGAGGGTACTAGATGCAGAGAAGTTTTGAAAGTTACACCTTTCTTCTGTATTACCTAAAAACATAGATACAGCATCCTACCTATAAGCAACCATTTCTGAAATACTTGGCCAGAACATTTTGAAATCAAATTAGTTTTTACTGGGAATCTAAATTTATCCAACACTTCAGTCTAAAAGTTCATGGGAAACCATTTGACTTTTTAATTGGTTCTTGCTCTTAATTGAATTAGAAATACTACAAAGAAAACCTCTTGGGCTTTTCCCATGCCATAACTAATGTAAGAAAAATAAATAAAAAGAAATGGTAAGCTTCATTCTATGGAAACGATTTTTAGTTTATTTCATCTAATATTAAGTGCAAATAGTTCCTTAAATGTCAGGAGTGTATAAACTAATGCGTGGTAATCCTTGTGCTAGATTGATATCCACATATTCTATATCTGCTTTCCATTCTGTAATTCTTTACCTGCATCTGGTTTTTGACAGTAAAAATAAAAATTCTGATAATTGCAGACTGCAGAGGAATTCTGTTATCTGCATTGCTAAGATGAGCCTTTGCATCTGCCTTTGTAAAGCTCATAGGTATCTCCGCTTTGGAGTGCTCTCCAGCGGTTCTTGAGCCTTTTACCCGAGAAGGTTCACATTCCATTTGACTTTCTGAAAGAGGCAAATACTCCTAACATGCTCATATTCCCATTGCTAGCCTTTGGCTTGAGAATTTGTTTTATACAGGATTGTCTCTTGCAAGCAGAGAAAGCAGCCTGGGCAGGGCCTGGAGGAGCTGAGTGTCACATGGAAGATCTGCCTCGCTGAAGACTGAGGAGCTGCTTTGCTCGTCCAGCCTGAGGACACTGTCTGCAGGGGTAATATGAGCCTGAAGGGTATTCTAGCTGTATGAAGTGTTTCCATGGACTACTTGAATAAAATTTGTTCCATTCACAAAAGCAATAATCATAGTTAAAGTAATTTTATGGTTTAAGACATTTTGAAGCAAAGAGTTTCTTCTCCTTCCTTCTTTTCCACCTGTGTATCCTTCTCCAGTCTCGTGCTATTCCTGTGCTATGTGTGGCCACTTAGTATCTGACCTGCTGAATGCCTGAGGACTATGTTTGACAGTGTCCAAGGCAATTAAACCTAACCTTACTGTGGCCTCCCTCTAAGCATCTGAGTAATGCTGACCACAGTACCACACAGATAGTTTGGGAGGAAAAAAAAAGGGCTATTTACCTGGCTTTAGCAGCCAAAGTTCTCACATCATTCCTGTAAATGAAAATTGTTGTTCTGTCAAACCAGATATATGGTCTCACAACAAACATTATTAGACTTCTGAGTTTCTGAACATTCTGTTCACAATATTGCAGTGCCTTTTCTGCTTTCAGCCATTTTAATTTTATTTTCCAAATGCAAATGCTAATCAAATAATTTTCTCCAAGAGTTTTAAATCTTTTTTGATTCTAATTTCATGGCAACTAAATGTGAGTTTATGCCTCACAATAAATTTAGATGATGCTCTTGACAGAAATAAATAAAGCTCCTGGATGCAAAAGTATTGTCACAGATTGACAGTTTCAGCTGCTTGGGAGACATTTTTGATTACTAAAGTATCAAGTCACTTAAATAGGTGCCATTCTTTAATATTTTACCAACTGCAGAAATTTGGATCAAAATGAACTATTTTGAAGCAGAGGTGATATCTGTTATAATACTGGGTCTAATTTATCTCAAACATTCTGTGGTGCTCATTTTTTGTAGAAACTAGATCTGCCCATTACCTTCTAAAACCTGTCTCAGGCTATTACTTGCTCTCAGCCTTGTATTCCCTTTAGTGTGTCTTGCATGTTAATTTTCCCAATTTCCTTCTGTCATATCTGATGTCAAAATTAAGGCCACAGTTAAACCAGAAATTCAAAACATCAATCTCTTATTGTAATTGGTTTCATGTCAGCCATCAGACTCTTACAAATGTGAACAAGGACAAGCTGTTTTAAGATTTTGCAGCTGAAGATTGTATTTGATGTGTTTTGGATCACTCCTTCTGCATATCTGATTTCATTCTTTTCAGACCAACCCCTTATTTCCTTCTGGGAATGCTGAAAATACTTGGGCCTGTTTCAGCTGATTTTACATCAGTGGATTCTTTTGGTAGCTTGAGGTAACTAAATGTTAAATGGTGCTACATTTACTTAAAATCTACATTACTCTCCTGGCTTTACTAGGAGCCGTGCTGCTGATCAAATTACAGTGTAAAACAGAGATTGTTGATGTATTTATAAGCCTCTAAAAACAATCCAATCAGTGTTTTCTCTGTGGCCATCACACTCCCCAGCAATATGTTCTCTTTATGTAGGTTTCCAGTAGCTCACATTCTTACCAGAAAGGATACTTGCTTTGCATCAGCCCATGCTAAGGGCTTTTTTGCTATGTACCATATATGTGTTTTCTGGTCAGTTACTTCTGTCCTTTAAAAAGCCATCTCACATATTTTAATCCTGTTACAATGAAAACTCTGAAGCAGCCCTGAGCTTGGCAGTTTCCTCTTCAGAGTGGCAGCATCTTTTCCTATCGATCCCTTAGAGTCTGGTTGGGATTAGGGCAGCCAAAGAAACAGTGTTTCATCTTCAAGATTTCTAGTCACAATTGCTCTTTTGATTGCATAAAAAAAAAGAAAAAAAAAAAAAAAGAAAAAAAGAATTTACTGTATAAAAAGTAAAATTCTGCAGCTACCTCCTCGTTTTGCCTTCTTAAAGTTCGGAACTTTACCTTAGCTTAAATTTGAGTATTTCATGGCACAAAGAATTTCCTCTTGTAGCAGGGCTTCACCTTCTTCTATAGCGTGGCATTCATTGCATGAATTATGGTAAAAATTACCATAGAATTTTTACCATAATTCATGGTAAATTATGGAGTCATATATGGAGTCATAGAATCATAGAATCATAGAATCATAGAATCATAGAATCATAGAATCATAGAATCATAGAATCATAGAATGGTTTGGCTTGGAAGGGACCTTAAAGATCATCTAGTTCCAAACCCCTGTCACAGGCAGGGATACCGTTCACTAGACCAGGTTGCTCAAAGCTCCATCCGATCTGTCTTTTAACATTTTCAGGGATGGGGCAGCCAAACTCCTCTGGGCAATCTGTTACAGTGCCTCACCACCCTCACAGTGAAGAATTTATTGCTAATACCTAATTTTTACCTACTCTCCTTCAGCTTAAGGCCATTCCCCTTTGTTTTATCACTGCATGCCCTTGTAAAAAAGCTCCTCTCCAATTCTCTTGCAGGCCCCCTTGAGGTACTGGAAGGTACCTCAAGATCTCCCTGGAGCCTTCTCTAGGCTTAACAACCCCAACTCTCTCAATGCATGTCTTTCTAGAAGAGATTCTCCAGCCCTGATTATTTTATTGGCCTTCCTTTGGACTTACTCCAGCAGGTCCATGTCTTTCACATGTTGGGGCCCCAGAGCTGGGCAGGGACTGCAGGTGGGGTCTCTAAAGAGCAGAGCAAAGGGACAGAACCACATCTCAAAAACTGCTGGCCATGCTGCTTTTGATGCAACTCGGGATGCCTTTGTCTCCCTGGTCTGCAAGTGACATTGCTTGGTCACATTGAGCCTTTTATCCAACACCCCCAAATCCTCTTCCCTGCAGTTGCTCTCAAGCCATTCTTGTACTTATGCTTGGAATTCCCATGATCCAGGTGCAGGATCTTGCACTTGGCCTTGAAGTAGAGGGAAAGCATATTCAGCACCAACCAACACAT
Source organism: Urocynchramus pylzowi (assembly GCA_013397555.1). Lineage (NCBI taxonomy): Eukaryota > Metazoa > Chordata > Aves > Passeriformes > Fringillidae > Urocynchramus > Urocynchramus pylzowi. The sequence goes on along the minus strand of VZRH01001875.1, from coordinate 244,328 downwards.
CATTCAAAGAGCCCTTTTTCTTTTGAACATACACCTAGGTTTGTGCCATAGGCTTCCAGGTACCTGTTCATAAATGTTTAGGAGTTCTGCCAGCTTGGATGCCTGTTTTTCCAAAGCAGTCAGTTAAAAGAGGTAGGTTGTATGTAGTGCCTTCTAGAGTGCTTTCTGGAGCCTGCAGCACAGAAGATTGTTTCGTGACACTGCCCTCCTAATGTCATTTTGTAGTGAATCCCTCAGGATGAACTCTGTTTATAAATCCTTTATACTTGCATTTTAAAAATAAGTATGATTTTTTCTCCATGACCTGCTAAATTAAGGAAGGAGACACAATTTCATATCCTATTAACCAATGTTTGCAAACTGGAATGTGAACTGAAGCTATATTGCCACTGGGAATGAGGAATGAAAAATCTAAGAAAGGGAAAGATATCATTAACAGCAATATAAGTTCATATCTACTTTGGTAATAGGAATTAATATGGGATATTAATCTTATTTGATAATTTTGGCACACTCAAGCTATCTGCTTATTTCATCATTGCCTTTTTAGGTGCTAAGACAAATGCTGGTTAAAAATATGTATCTTAACTAGCTTCGTATTCAAGGAACTGGGTTAGATTAATTTAACACCCTTCAAGTTATTCTTCTTTGATCAGTTTTGAAATATTCTTGGCAAAGCAAAGAGCTGGAAAGAGAACTTCCTGAACTGAAGAAAATACACATCTCATGAAAAGTTGTTATTTATTAAAAAATTTTAAATCATGTATTGCTAAATGGTTTATGTGAATTTAATAATATTACTTGTTGATGATATCTAACAACCGTGTACATTCCAAGCCTAAGAAACTCAGGTAATCTGGAATATCTTTATTTTTACATGTTATAACATAAAAAATTTATATTTATATACTTCTGAGGATGATGTTAGAATAAAAAGTCTAATTATTTTACATTTTAAAAATGCCAGTTTTCTTAAACATGAAGTGATTTCTCTTAACAACTGGGCTCCAAAATCCGAATGAACAAATTGTTTAACATGTAACTCAGCAGTTCCACATTAATAGATCCTGGCTGGCAGTATGAAACTGGGACATTATTGATTACAGTTCCAATGAGATGTACTAGCTTTAATAAAGCCTACAAGCAACATGTGCAGGGAAGCCAGATTCAAAACTGAAACATTATCTAAACAGAGTTGATTTCAAATGTTTCAAATGTAAATAACCCACCGGGTGGTCCTTGAGACTGTCAGCAGTCATTATTTTCTGTAGCGTAAACAGGGCTGTCAGCTGGGATTTCTGTCACAGAGATAAAAAAGTCATTCTTCCCTTGCAAATCCCAGGCTGCTTTTAAAGGAAGTCATGCACCTCCAAGATAGATGGAGAGTTCCTTTCTGGATTTTAGTGAAAGTATCTCATAAGCTGGCATGAAAACCAGTATTGGTGTCTGAACTGTGTAGTCTGTGAGGTAAGTAAAGGTTAATGGAGTCAGCAGAATAATAAGCCTTGAATTTCTGAAATGTCTAAATAAATCTCTGAATAAATAAATCTAAATAAAAAGTTTTCTGCAGGTAGCAAAAGCTAAACCAAAAATCACAGATGTTAATGGATGACAAACTTGTAACTTTGGATGAAAAAATCATTGTATGTTAGAGGCTACTGCTTCAATTAAACATAGAAACACGAAGTGATCGAAAGTATTAGTTGATCACAAGGATTTATATAATGGCATTAAGTCAACTAATCTGATGCAGAAGAGTGTTACTTCTCTGTCTGCCTCTATTTAGTTCAATGGCAGCTGAGCAATTAAAACATCTTTACAAATCTGGTCTGACATGTCAAGACAAAATTAATCATGTAGTACTATCTTCTGTACCAGCAGTCACACCTTTATCTGATAGCCACTGAAAACCACAGGAGCATTGCCATTGCTTCAATGGAAAGATGATTCTGGACAGTGCAACACATCAGAATTTATTTCCAAAATAGTTGAAAATTTTTCCAACTGATTTCCTGGAAGACAGTAAAATTTCCAGGTCCTTCTCAAGACCATTTTTACACTTCCTCCTGGAAACAGTTAATCAGGGATCCCTGCCTGCTTTCTGTAATGGTGCTGTGCACTGCTCAAAAACTAGAGAACTCCACTCTTTACTGAACAACCAAGATCTTTTCTTATTATTAAATTTAAAAAAAAAATTATTTTCTTTGTGCATGGGGAACTGAATATAGATCCTACCTTCCATGATAGAATCATTCTTTGCAGCCCTTATTTATACTTGCCTACACGGTGCAATAAGTAGAATCAACAGAAAGCATGAACAACGTGGTTAATCCCTCCAGGTGCCTTGGCTTCTCAATACATATTACATCCCTTAGTAATTTTTGGAAGAAGGAAAAAAAAGGGAATTCTTCCTCTGGAGTGTTACTTGAAATGTAAAAATCTAAGGAAACAATGCATGATAAATGAAAAACTTTTGAAAGCAACCAGGGTTCCATGGTGAATCCGGACTCTCACCCTTTTCTAGCAAAGAATAACATCACGTTTTAATCTGAATTAATGAACTGAATCCCATGGTTGCACTTTGTTGCTTCCAGATGACTTGGCAACATAAACTTAGATGTATTTTACACAGAAAAAAATATCCCTTCATCTAAGAACCTATGACCAGTCATGCATGACTTTCTTCAAGTCCCTTATCAGAGATACATGCAGTGAATGGTTAAAAAATCAAGAAATATTTATTCCTCTCTCCTACCTAAATCTTTATTCCCTGTTTGTATATCCTGCAAAGTCTATAGTGTCTGTAGTGTTGTCTGTGTGCCTGTCAGATTATCTGGCTATAGTTTTTCTTTTTCCTTTCTCCTTTCTTTCAGTGCACTCCCCATGTTGTCGCAAGCAGCCACCAAGTATTCACTTCAACCTTCCCGAGGGGATTTTGTACAGTCCTCTCGAGCCTTGCATTCTTATTTTGGAGAAACACCTGTATAACATGGATGGCATCCTGAAAAAAGCATCTTCCCTTTAAAAGCTAGTACTTGTACTTAACTCTGTAAAGCTGTATATAGTTGTCTTTATCTTTTTCTCACTACAAAACCTTTCAATTTGCTTAACTGTGTAAAATACTGTGAGCATCCCACTACTTTCTACTGCCACAAGGAATTTGATGACCAACTCCATCAGAGATCCAATGAATTATATAAACATAAAATATTACAGGAATCTTACATATTTTTCTTTTGGGTAAGAATTAGCTTTATTTGAAATTATTGTATATTTTAAACAGTTTTTTAGTTCAGCAGGTGAGGCCAGCAGATACTCTGAGTACCTGAGCTAGATGTGTCTTCATCCCACACATCCTCATGCTTCAGGAGGTGCAAAACTTTCCCCATATGACATTTTACTGAGCAGCACCCCAGACAACCAGCTATCACATACCATGTGCAAACCTACATAAATGAAATTATGACAGCAAGGGGCTGTCCTTGCATAATATTGAGAAGTGTATGGAGGCCAATGTCCCAGTTTCTGGGTGCTGAAAGGGGAATGTGCTCTTCTTGATATGTGGTATCCTCTGCTTCTTTAAATCACAGCTTTGGATTTTGTTTTTGCCAAAAGTAATTTTTTCAACAGAATGGAATTTTCCACAAAACACTCCCTTCCACAAGAATTGCCCATCTTTAAAAGTCTTCGAAATAGGAACTGTTTGGATGGACAAAAATATTTTTTTCTTCAGGTGTTTTTCAGGTGTTCCAGCCCCCTGAGACTTTTCTTCTATTGTTCCCCATAGTTTTTCTCACTGCAGTGTATCTGTAATTTTCATACATATTTCCCTTAGTCATGGCCTTCCACAGAAAACAAACTTAGCTATTGAAATAAACAGGAATAGAAATCCCTGCAGTATAATTGTGCATCACAGATACCATGAGCTGTAAATGGGTGCTCTATAATCACAGAACTTCCCTTTTTTCTTCACCTGGCATTATTTTTTCTAACACTAAAAGTACATCAGCCTAGTAATCGTCTGTAGTAAAGAAAATGCACTGACATGTCAGATTTGAATGTTAAAGGAAAACACATGGAAGCCACCTGGAACTGTGGCTGCAGAGAAAGAAGATTTTTTTCAAATCCTGTTCTTCAGTATCTTCTTATAAATACTTGTTGCATTTTTTTAGATTAATGCCAAAAGGCTTTACTGTATCAGTCAGTAATAAAGTGGAGGGAGTGGGTAAGCTAGGGGTAGATTCTGTGTAGAGGTTCAGTGAGTGCCTCTGCACGTGTGTGTATCCATATGTGGTCTTTAGTGAAGAAGTAGTGCCAGAGTGAACCTCTTTGGCTGGATTATATTGTGTCTTGCCCTTTCCATCATCATTATATTATCAGCTGACATTTATTTTCATAACTGTGCTTTTACTACAGCTGTAAAAGGAAAAAAAAAAACCTTCTTTGAAGTTCAGGATTATATTGTGCTGAGAATATTACTTAAAAATTGGCTAAAATACAGCAATGGAGGGAGGGGGCTGAGCATGGGAATTTTAAGGGTGAGTAGAGCAAAAGCATAGAAGTTCTGAAGCCCTGGTCTTGTGACCTTTAATAAATAGCTTTGCTACTCTTCCACTCCACAAACAGCACTGCTGATTTACTTGCATGAATAAGATTTAAAGGATTAAAACTATAACTTGGCACTGGTGGACTTATAGGCATAGTTTGGCTTAGTCTACTGCAAGATCTAATTTTGCTCTGATTCAGAAGAGAAAAATTAGCAGAGCAAACTCCCTACATAGTCACTGGAGAGAGGTAAGTGCTTCCAGGGGAGCCACTTAGGCAGTGTCAGTAAAATGGCTAAAGCAGACAGCACAGATAACTTGCTTCTGAAATATAACCGTACCATGTGGTTCTTGGAAAGCGAGACAGAGACTTGGGTGCATGTTAAGATTAGTCAAAGAAAGATAAACTTATGGTGGAGTTCTTGCTACTTTCATTTGGAATGTTAATAGCTCAAATTAAACAGTGTAGAGTACTCCAAATACCAGAGCAATGAAAAAGTTTACAGCAATGATATCAACATTTGGAGGGTCCATATTTTTTCAAGGTCTGTTCACTTCCCATGACTTTTAACATATTTGTACATTGCCAAATATAACTCAGGGTACAGATGTGATGTAGGCCTGATTTAACTTGAGTGCCTGGGTGTAATTCCTTCACCAGTGTTACCCCATAAGACCAAAACCAAACCAAAGCAAATGATGTTGCTTTCTATTGTAAAAGTATATTTTGTCCCTGTATATGAAACAAACTTTCAGATTTGTGTACTCAGAAGGAGGCCAAGGAGTGAACCAGCAGACAAAAATTCTCCCTAGGAGTAAGAATAAAGTGATTTTCTAAGGTCAATGCAGAAATGTAAGTAACCCCTACTAAAATTATGTCTTTTCTAGGCAGAGGTAAGTTTGTTCTCAAAGTCTGAAAAACTTGTCTTTTATGCTCCTGAATTCAGATGTTTTATGAAGCTTTCACATTAGAGATGTGACATGGAATCAAGTACCATCTCATTAAAAAGGAAGATGAAGCTTTGGTCTCACATTTTTGCAAACAGAAGTTATCAAGGACCAGGCTGCCAGGCTGGGAAAATGGCAAAGCAACAGACAGAGAGAAAAGAAGCTGGGAATTTGTGTCCATCCAGCTCCCCAGTCTGCCTCTCGCTGGATGCAACTTCTTGGTTGAGCCAGCCTTGCAATTTACTTTTCCCCATGTGCAAGGTGAGGAACACCCTGTGTTCAAAACACTGCAAGGACTGATAAATGGAAGGAACTGATAAATGGACGTGTTTGAGAGAAGGAAGCTTATTTCTAAACCACTCCTGTTAGATTCTCTGTGTTGGTACCTTGGCAGCCTGCTCAGTTTACTGCTTATGAACAGTGGGACTGGTCTGGTGCCTTACCTAAAGGGACAGCACAGTGACAAGCTGAGCTCCCTGTGGTCTCCATGGGACTTAAAGAAAGTCAAAGCAAATTATTTGTAATATCAGTATGTGCCCACACAATAATTGAAGCTGTATCCTAAAGACTTGCTGTCCTGTCCCAGATGTCCTGGGCATCTACCACTCCAAAAGCAAACCTTTGACCCCTTTATATTTTCACAATTATACATATGTATATCAAAAAAACAGTAAGGACGTGGGAAAGGGGAAAAAAAAAAAAGGTTAAAAATAAGCATCCTTTCTGTGGGAACATGGTGGGGGAAGAGTGGCAAAGGCAGCAGCTCTCCCTCACATCAGAGCAGAACTCTGCAAGGTTCTGTTGCCTTCATGCCATTTTTTTTCAGAAAGGCATTGTTGCCTAAGCACCTGCCTGACGTACACTAAAGCAAACAGACAGCAAATGGGTCTCTCTTAGAGGCATTAAAAATGGCCACAGTTTGTGCTTTCTAGGTCCAAAGCCAACAGGAGGCCAGGCCAAGCAAATGCACTTTCTCATTTGGCAAGTTTGGGTGCTGCCTGTTTGCTGATGAGAACACACAGATATCCTATCCTATCTAATTTGAAACATCTGTGGAAAGAAATATCCCATGAATGATAAGTACAGAATTGAAGGCTCTCATTGCCAACAGAAAAAAAAAAAAAAAAAA
>VZRH01001875.1:223601-237665 GCA_013397555.1 Urocynchramus pylzowi | reverse complement strand
AAAAAAAAGGCAAGAAAAAGAAAAGGCAATAAAAAAAGGTCTCATTTTTGCTGCTTTTCCATTGCTGTCCTTTAGTAAACACTAAAATGAAAACAAACCAAAAAGGAATCTATATTAAAATACCTTATATGCTAAAAAGGTTTGATCCAATTGCTCTATATTGAATCAATAGGAATTAACTTTAGAGAGCTTTATATTGAATGCCTAGGGACATTCTTCTCTTAAGAAATTAGCTGCCTCATTTGAAGAGTTTAGGAAAAAGGAAAGGGCATTTGAATTACAGAGCTACTGGCTAATGTGTCAACAGCCATAGGGTTACAGCAGCCACAGCCTCAAGAAAATCACAGATTAAAAGAAACCATTGATATTCAGCAAGAGTATCTGTGTTTACTATCCTCTTATGTCTGGATATTTTTTTTCCTAAAACTTTGTATGTTCCAAATGAAATTAATGTCCTTGGGTCAGTATGAGAAGCTGAGCAAGGTGTCTTCATAAGTGTGAGACATGAAAGACATTACTGCCCATATAGTTTCTCATGCACATAGAGCAGGAAGAGTCAAAGCCCGAGTTTTGTCATACACAGAGAAAGGAGTAAGGGATAGGTCACTCCTGGAAGAAGATCTTGTGATTCCAGATAAATAAAGAGGGTTAATAATATCTAACAAGTTAACATGGTCCTGTCAGTCTGCTTCAGTAAAGAGGATCTGCAGTGGCACTGCCAGACAACACTGGAACGTGTGAGAAAAGGAGAGGTTAGACAAGTTAAGGGAAGACATGACCTTGGGAAGAAGCTGTAGAATAGAGGGTGAAAAAATGTTTATATCAGAAGACTGGTACTACCAATTAATTAATTTAAATGTTTTGTGGTTCATGCGTCAGCCTCATTTTATTTTGGAAGTCAGATTTAGCAACTTTGGAGGAAGATGGCAGAAGAACTGAATAATCCATTTGCTCCCATAAACTAAGGATTAATGGAATAGATGTCTGTTGTTCTTTTGAGTTCCAAATTATATTAAACATCCTTTTATTTCTCCTTATGCTCTTCCCATAAAGCCAAAAGCCTAAAATTGGCACAGCACAAATATTGGCAAGACCCTCCACAAAAGGGTTACACAGAAACCTGTGGTGCTCTGTGAAGCCAGAAATATGGTTAAAACTTGAAAGCCCTCTCAAGAAAAATGCTGTCCCAGGCAAAGCTGTTTGTAATTTTTGATAGCAGAACTTTCCCTCCTGCGGATAGTTAAGGGCAGGGTGAGTCTGCAGCAGGAATGGCAGCAGCAGCAGTTGGAAGCATTCAGCAGTGAGCAGCAATGGACCATGCAAAACTCAATGAAGCAGTTCTTTTTTTGGCCTCTGCACACCTATCCCCAATGCATGTGATTTCTGAAATCCACCAGAAGCAAGTAAAAACACCTATGTCTTTTCATTCTCTGTCCTGGAATGTTTGTTTTCCCCCTTGCTTTTGGGCATCAACTCAGCAGAATCAAAGAAAAATACACTTTTTAGTTCAATACAAAATCCAGCATACAGGCAAGAAAGGGACAAAGATGGTCATTGATACTTTCATTCTTAGATATTTGTCTGTACATCACTACTGTAATACAGGGGCCACACCGAGCTACCCAGATTTTTTGCAAAGAAGCACAGAGTATCTTGACATCTCAGGTGATTCCATAACTACAGAAATTCAACATAAGTCATTTACTTACATGACCTGGTGGTTCTTCCTGCAAGTTTATGTAATGTTCAAATGCTAACATTAGTATGAGTTCCACAGATTTTAATCTGCTTCTGGATTTTTATGTTTATCCGATCATTAAGTGAGCATCTGTACTTCATATTATGGAATAAAATTTACTGAGGAAATAATATACAGTAGGGGGAGTATTCATGAAAGTAGTACATATTGAGTATAGTTTGGCTGACATTCAAAAATGCAGAGCTCTGATGGCTCAGTCCATTTCAGTGGGATTCTTGCTCTCAGATGGGCTAAACTTTGTCAGTGGCAGCAACCGAGCAATCACTAACTTGGCTTTTGATAAATGGGGGTTCTGCTAAGCTAGTTGGGTTAATAAACTGTTTTGAAAGCAATTTTAATCCACTTTCACATTGAAAAAAACCCTTCTCATCATTGAAACTGAAAGTCTGAATTAAAAAATAATCCAACACAGAGAGAAGTAACTAAAGCAATTTATTTTGCTGCCACTAAAGTTAAAAGAGCTGAGCTCATAGTAGAAAAACCCAGAGTAAATGTTACTTGATAGGGGCAGTGGCAATCTAAAATTCACAGTCTGATGCTCTATAGGTGAAAGATCTATAGATATATTCAATTTTTATTGAGAAATACATATAAGAGGTTAAAGTCACATTGGGTTTCAATAAAAGTTTACACTTAATGGGGAATTAGTTTTCTTTGCTGAATTAGGGGCCAAAGTAAATAGCTTAATCCCCCCCCAGTTTTTAGTCTTGTAGTTTTTAATTGCTAATTAATATAGTTTAAGAATCATCAAATTTAAAATAAAAATTTTAAAATATATTAATTGCAATTTCAAATAAGTGCAACAGATGAAATATCAAAATTCAAAACAAAAAATTATTTATTATTTCCTCATTTCTCCTCTTAGTTTTTTAAACAGCAATCTCCACAGACTTTAAAAAGGAATGACAAAGATGATTTAGGAAAGTGTACAAGGAGTAAAAGTAAGGAAATTGCTAGAAAAAAAATTACCTTAAACCAGATTTTTAGAATGACAGGCTGATAAAGTTAAGGGACGAAGAATATTGAAGATAGAATGGAAAAAGTCCTCAGCCTTCGTTTTAATCACTTTTAGACATTTCCCTTGCCATTATGTTATTGACCTAAAGAAAATATTAACTTCCCTCGATTCCTAATTTCTGTAATGGGGCATTTTATGGAAGAACAATGTCAGTTTGATCATACACAGTTGGTAATCATTGCAAGGAGGGAAGGATCTAGGAACTACTAGGTTCACTGCTGAAAGTTTTGGGGTTAAATTGTGGCCAATGGGAATTTTGCCATCAACTTCAAAAGAATCAAATTTCATCCTAGATCTATCTTATTTGTTTAGCAAGAAAGTGCTTATTTTTCCATTCTTTTTTTTTGTGCACAAACTGTCAGCATTGCATGAAACAAGCCATCTTGATTTCCAGAGTGCTTTTTGAAAGCCGGGTGATTGCCAAAATTGCAAATCCAATTTGTTCACAGACTGACCAGTGTGTGATCATTCCAATTATATTTGGCACATGTCAAGTGGAAGAATCAAACCTCCCTCTTTTTTGGATCACTTATAAACACTTCAAAAAATAAACTCCCAATATAATTAGCTGCTGAAATGCTTGGCGAGTTGCCCTTAAAAAAATCCCCGTCAGGAAACACACCCCCTTGATTCTTCCCAAGCACGTTCTTCAATAACAGACTCAGATCTTGTCCCCTGCACTGGCACTGATTAGTGCAATCCTCCTGACTGCCTGTGGGTACCCCCAAAAACTGGTTTTCCCACAGCTGAGGTCCAGGAACTGTGTTACATGAGAGCTGGATGATGTGGCAACACTCCCCCCTCAAAAGCTCCCATTAAGCACAAGCTGCTGCTAAGCCCATGTGCGAGCTGAAAGTGTGCAGCAGAGCTCACTGGCGCCCTTACCCTGCAAAGATTCTGCTAATGACACATGTTGAGGTTTTTTTGCAATGCATCACTGAAAATGCATTATCCTGTCAAGCTGTCTGAAACCCCATGTAGGAGCTATCTTTTCCAGAATGAATCTGCCTTAAATCTTAAAAACAGTTTGCATAATCCTGCCAAAATGCAAAGGATGAGTCAGTGAGCCAGTTAGCTGGTTTTGCTGCTATCATGAAACACGAGAGCTTTTCCTCTTATTTCTTTATGGTTTTGGGGTTTTTTGTCTTCCTTTCCAATGATTGTCATGAGAATCACTTCAAAACACTCAGAAACTGAGAAAGAGAAAAATTCAGTGCTGAAGAAGGAAAGCACAACAGCAGGTAAATGTATCATGGAACACAAGCTTATTCAGCAAACCTACCATTTGAGAACAGTTTGGCAAGAAAGAAAATGTGCATTTGGACTTTTCAAAGTCATATACTTTACCATCAGAGCACTGGGGACCTCCCAGTGCCTAATCCTTGTAACATGTTACTTCTGAAGACAAATCCCTCCACTCCATGCTGTTTTTAGCAACTTTTGTGAGTACCCATTATATGTGGGAAGACTTATCAACTAAAATATTAAATCAGCCCCATCTCACAACAATCTCTGTAAAAGAAAAAAATACTTTTCTGCTCCATGGATACCTGCTCGAAGCAACACCTCATTTTTTCCTGATGAACTTGGTGATTGCTTTCCATTTCCCCCATCTTCTCCATCCTAGTTCAGTTCTCATGTAGGACATAACCAAAGGCGTGTTTTAGACAAGTCCAAATAGTTTTGGTCTGGTTCATCCCCCTTACCCAGGAATAGCTTAGCACAAAAGTTGCCAGATAAGCCTTGCAGACTCCATTTTTGGTAAGTATTGTTGCATTTCTTCCACATCTCTACTTATGTTTTTCTTCAAATTGTTCAGAAATCATGAACACTGACAAATGGATCCGTAGATGCCTGACTTATGTTTTTCTTTCATTAAATATAGCTCAGAAGTTTATTATTCTCTAGTCAAAAGCTACCACAGTCAATGTGATGTATTTATAATGGTTCCTACCAGACTTCTAGCTCCGTGTGCCAGTTCTCTCAGTGTTCTGGGATCATCTGATGCCTCTGGCTGAACTGTGGTGAACTATTTAAGACTGTCTGCCATCTTGTAGCCAACAATGTTCATATCCATAGGTCAGTTCTTACTGTTTTCTACCATCACTTCCCATTGAAAGATGATGAGCCACTTCATTTTAAGAGTAGAATTTATGTTCACATACACCATCTTGTGAAGTTGTGTGAGATGCACTTTTAGGAGAAAAATAGTTGTACTTGGAAGGATATGTAAACCCTAACATAAATATTATGGAAATAGTGTTCAAAAAGGTAAACTTGATACCTAGTAAGATACTGGATCTTCCTTACCCTTTTTTAGTTAAGGAAAACAATTACTTCTAAGAGAACAGATTAAAAATTTACTATTAACATCTTCTAGATGATTTTGTTTTGTGTTGTGTTTCTGCTTTTTAAGGCACTGCAGCAATCCCCACTTTAATGTGCAGTGTTGGGACTTTCTGCCTCTTCTTTATAAATGTGTATTTCTGGATGTCTATAAATTGGCCACTCAAGATTGCTCCAGACAGATACTTGGCTTCCAGACTAAGTGCAGAGAAGAATGGTTTTCTTTTCCTCCTGTACTGACAAAAGTAGATGTGATAGTGTGTAAGCCACACCACTGGAATGCAGTAAGTAAACAAATATTTAAAGGACATTTTAGCAGCCTCAGCCAGTTTATTTACCTAGCTCTAACTCAAATGACCTCTGTTTAAAGCATAGTTCAGACATAACTGCACCCCAAGTACTTGCATCCTGCCTCCTCAACAGGAATAAGGAATGTGAACAAGGAGTGTCCTAGCATCTGGGAGTACAAAGGAACAATGGATGCAAAGAAACACCAAAGCACCAGGACTGCATTTCCAATCTTGTATCACATGCCTGAATCCCAGATACTTCTGTGAGGCTTTGCTGACAGCTCCTGAGGCACAGCTTACACTGCCCCCAAAACATGAGACTGTGGGCAAGGAGACCCAAACCTCCCCAAACCAGATGTAAAGCCATGGTAATGCTCCACTGCTATTCCATTCTTGGGTAATTTTTATAACTGGAAGGAAGAAAATAAGGTAGAAAAATAAGGAGAAATAAGGTAGTGGACCAATATTACAGAGAAATAAGGTAGTGGACCAATATTACAGAAATTCCCCACAGTTCCCTCCTTTTAGAGGGTAAGGCTCCAACTCTGCATTTCATGCCATGAAATACTCTTATTGCTATTCCTCAGCTGCTGGGGAGCATCGTTCCTCCAAGCCCCTCCTGGGGCCAGTGCTATGGATATCACCTCCAGCACAGCAAGCTGAGGCAGGCAGCAGCCACGGACAGCATTTGTCTTGGAAAATGTTTGGTTATGTGAACATCAGCTTTCGCAATCTGATTCACAGCCTGAATAAAGGTTACAAGTTTTCAGGCTGGTATGCATCACATTCAACATAAGATTGCAGCCTTTTATTTAATCTGAAGAGAGTCAAGTTACAAGTTACAAGAACATAACAAGTCTTTAGACAACTGCATACACTTGAATTTCCCCCCCTTTCTCCCCATTCCATGTTCCTTTCCAGTAGAAATGAGAAGTCCAGTTTTTAGAGAGGTAATGAAGGAAAACAAATATTTACATATCAGTTGTTCCTCCAGGACCACATGAAATTGATTGCTCTAATCAGCAAAAGAAGGAAAACACTGTCTGCTACCAATGACTGAGTTAATCAGGAGTCTAAAAGGAAAAGTTTATTGTAGAAGAGTGAAAACATTCAGCCCCGTCCCTTTCTCCAAGGAAGCTCCAACACTGAACCAAAGTTCTTCAGCTTTGCTTTGCTTGTGTCTGAGGCATCCAAGACCCCTCCATGGCCCCACAAAGAAATTAACATATCTAGAGAACAGTTTTAGTGGTCTCCCAGCACCTCAAGTCATTAGGTTCTTAACTCAGTTGATAACCTAAAATTAAGGAGAATTAGTTTAGTGCTGTGTAGTGGAAAAAAAACCAGAAAGATTTGGTTATTTAAATAGGTGTCCAGCCTCTATGGGATGCACAGGTTACACTGAGTTTAACAAATGACCATGAAGTCATTGTAGCTAACACTGTTGATAAAAAGGGTTACAAATATGCGCTTCCATTTAAATTAAAAAAAAAAAAGAAAAAGATAATGCATAGGGGTGTCTTAGATTAAGCTTTGTTTTTAATGACTTAAAGTATTTTATTCTCTAACAGCTAGCCAAATGTGTTGGGTATAGACACATATAAATAGAACCAAGTTCCTTCTGTGTCCTCTTTGTAATGCCTCAATGATGTAGGGAGATGCTGATGATCCTGACAACACCTGCCAAAGGCTGACATCCATTTCTTTCTCTCCAAGGTGCCTAAGGCTAAGCTGACTTGGGTGAAGAACAGGAGGGATTGAATGGCTGGAGATGCTCACCTGCAGTGAACTCTCCAGCACTGGGGCTGCAGAGACAATGCAGGGTAACAGCAGTGGCTGCCAGCCAGGGCAGCTTTCCCACATGTGCCTGAGCTCTTTGAGCAGTGAGGGGCAGAGGAAAAGGGAGCACATAAAGCTGGAGCTACATCTGTGGGGTGAAATATGTAATGGCCCCTGTTTAAGATGTAAGGGCTGACTATGACAGGTATTTTACACAGGCACTCCTCAGACACTGATGCCTATCTTTGCCTTTAGTAGAGATGGTGCACAATGGATTCCACCAGACAAGACTATTAGATGGATCTAAACAGCAAAAATTTTTTTCAGAAGGTCAGCACAAGGCAAGAAGCAGCTTTTACCCCACTGTACCACAGCTGAAACACCTTACAGAGCTTTAGTGACCACCAGCACAGTGTGGCAGCCTCTGAGAGAAAGTTTCTCACTTGGGCTTCTGCTGCTGCTAAAAATGTAAGTTATTTATGAGGAGAAGGTCATGTACCCACATTTCAAGCTGTAAAGCAAGCCAGAAAACTCTCACGTTTTCACAGTGTAACTGTGCCAGAAGCTAAAGAAGTCTCATGTATAGGAGAAATCACATTTCACTGTGCCTGAGAGAGAAGGACCAGAAGTTGGTGGCTGTATCTAAAAATATTTGCATTTAATGTCTTTAAGATAAAACACTAAATATGTTATTACCGTTTGGTTTTTTTGGTTGGTTGATAAGAGATTTTTTTTCCCAGGGTTTTTTTTTTTGTTTTTTTTTGTTTTTTTTTTTTTGTGTATTGTTACAGACCTAGCAGACTGGAGACATGAGAAAGACAAAACCTGTAGGAAAATGTGCTGTATTTTGAGATGAAACATGATGCCTGTTAAGTGCTGAAATCAGCCAACACTGCTCTGCAGCCATCACAGTTAGTGTGAGCCTTGCCAACAGAGCTAAGGAGAAGACAGGCAGTTCACTGGTCCTCTTCTAAATGTACTGTGCTTCACCCAGGCAACAATAGAGAATAGTGCTACCAGGACACAGCTAACCAAGCTGCATTCAACAATGTGAACACATCCTCACTAAAATACATAAAGATTAGGTTAGCACTGGGAAAACGTTTTTCATAAAGTTTGAGCTTTGAACCTTCTTCCCCTTTAAAAACCGAACTTTAAAACTCAGCATTCCACTGGCTTTATAGACAATAGAAAAACTTCATTTTAAGCTTTCACTTCCACAAATGTCTTTCTCTTTATTCCACTAGGACTAATGATGTCTGTCATCTTCTAAATCCTTTACCACTCTACTCCTTTTTTTCAAATTGTCTCATTCATTAAAAAAAAATTAAATTAAACTCAGAGCCGTTATTCTGTTCTCAGCCTTTTTGAGTCTGTTCTTGACCTTTCTTAACTTCACATTTACTCCTTCCACCTCAGACACAAAGAAGGGTTATTTATCCCATATGCTACGTTTGTTTCATCTGTGCAGACACACAGCCAGGATCTTTATATCTTTTTGGAAGAATTTAATTATTTGTTATTTCATATTTCATTATAGTACCTATAAATTGAACCTCTTAAAATATAAGAAAATTTAAAAAAAAGAGAGAAATATTTTCACAGAATAGTAGAATCACAGAACAGACCAGCCTGGAAAATACATTGAAAGTTCATCTGGTCCCATCTTTCATGAAAAAGGGAGCTTAGATCTTAGTTCCTATAACACCTTAAGATTATAAAATAGTGAAAATAATGGGAATAATCTAGTAAATAGAACTGCCATTGAGTAGGCAAAGTGATATTTGATTTTCCAATCTGTCCTTTAGAGGCCTTCTGTTAATGATGATCCAAGATCTGGTTGCATAGTGCACTAAATGAACCATCAGTCACCATTTCTTCTTGAAGGAACATTTGTCTTGTGTTTCTAAACTACTTCTTTCACACAGCACAAAAACCTCTGAGCAAGTTGTTGTACTGGGGCTTGATGTCCTGTACTTGGTACTGCCTGTGCTTCCATGTGTGCTCAGCCAGAAATCCCTAATGCTACTTTTTCTATTGCTGATCATCAGTATTTTTGAAGACAGAAAATAAAAGTGTGTATGTTAAAAACTTTATCAGTATCATTTATTTCTTTGGGACTTGTCATTTTTCACTGTGTTTTTCTGTGATAATCCCCTCTTTAAGACATTTGTTTCTACTGATTTTGTTTTTCTAGTAATTCCCTAATCAATCTCTCTTCATTTTGCTTTTCACATTGAACTCTAATTATTTTGCCACTATTTTAGAAATTAGGAATTATGTCTACATTCATAATTAATAACTTGGTTTAGTGGCTGACCTCTAAAATTTAGGTTAATGAAAGTTTATGGCTGGCCTAATAAAATTACTAATTTTGAGATGGAAATATTTTCATTTTTTTAAAGAGCACTTTTGATCAAACCAGGCATTAATCCAACTCCTGGCAATTCAATTTGTTTCAAACTTGGTTTTATCACAATGGCATTTTTTCAGTGGGAATCAAATTTTAATTCATCAGAATGCATCAACCTGGTATTCTAGGTGACATCTCACTGGAGCAACAATGTAAGAACAAGATGTGTCTTCCTGAGGGTGCAGATTTGTGCTGCCATCAGAGATGGTTTTCCTGAGACCAAAATCTGGACCTGAGAGAGCAGCCAGGGGCAAGACTAACAGCCAACTTGTTCTTTTTCTGTTGGGACAACAGAAGTAGAACCTTCTGCCACAAGGCATTTTCCATCTGATTTGAAGTGAAAGATTTGCCTAGGACGGGCTGAATAAAGCTATAATCTTAGGTCACTCACTTCTGTGCTCAGAGAATCACCTTAATGGTTAGTAGCATATTGCAGAACCTAGGAGGGAATAAAGAATCTGTACAAGCAGAGACTAGAGATCAAGTATTTTTCATGGAAAATGCCAGTGGTGTTATAGCTTCAGGTTCTCTGGGTCAAACAGAGGTTTGTGGTTGTAAGAAGGCTTCCCCGTATTTTATCTGTTCCTTTTTTTTTTCCTGTATTTTATCTGTTTGCTGTTATGGTGGCAAACATTTTTCCTCAAAAATCAAACAGAAAAGAACCCTTGTGACTGTTAACTTGTTATGAAGAGTACAAATTATGGGCAGGATTTTCAAAAGCATTCTCTGTGAGTCTACCCATGACTTTGGAGGTAAAAAAATGCTTCTGCCCCCCCACTGACTTCAGTGAAGCTGCTTAAAAATCCTTTACTATTTTCAGCTGAGTGTCATTATTCCATGGATCTGAAGGTAAACTTATCTCTCATTGTCTTACCAGACCGAGACCATTCTAACCGCGTTTTGAACCAACAATTTTCCCATCTTCTCCACATACAAAATGATTCTGTTTTCTCTTCAGTTTCTCCATAAATCTTAAGATACTGTCAAAATGCAACGTGATTTATATTCATTGTGTTTCATGTATGTCTCCCAAAGGTGCCAAAACAATAAACCCTGGATAATAGATAAGTTATTGCTGATAACTCAACCAAGAAATATATGACAACTGTGATAGCTTGGTTTGTTCTTAGCAATTATTTGTATTCTCTGAGAGATGGAAACTATTTCAGAGCCTGGGAGCACAAAGCCTCTAATCCAGCTGTTAGGAAGGGAAGATGGATTCACTAAACTACTGGGCCAGAGAGATTGCTTATCTCTTTGTCATTACACTGGGGCAAAGGCAATTATTTCTGTTGAGCCTGGGCACAGGTTTCTCTCTGAAGGAACCACAGATTGGGAGCATTTGATTTCTCCAGGGAGAAACATAATTTATCCTGTTCATAAGCAAATAAGTAGGCTAGTAATTAACATGAGAAAAGTCTATATGAAACAGATGGCAGAGAGGTGAAGAGCTGGAACCTCGAGTGACCACCAAACAGCAGGACAAGGGCACATGGGCTGGTGTCTGCAGCCTCATGCCCTTTCCCCCCATCCAAGGTCAATCAGGAAAACACAGCTTCACTCAGGAAGGCGCAGGAGCCATGACTGCAGGAACGTGGGCTGGTGTGAGAGCCACTCTCAGTGAGGCTGTCAGGGGAGCAGGAGGACAACACATGGACCTGTGGTGCAAGCACTGCTCAGGGGTGGGCAGCATGGCCAGCTCTGCCTGGCGTGCGTGCACTGAAATCAGGGCTATCCCTGTGAAGATGTGCGACATGAAATTCAAAACACAACAGGGTTATTTCATTAGCAGTGTGTTTGTAACAGCACAAATTGCTTCCTTGTCATAAGCATGTGCAGTAAATGCTTTCCAGCAACCAGCAGAATAAACACAGATCCAAAAACCTCCAAGAATGAAAGACACTGGGATCCCTCCCAGCAGCGTAATGTTACAGACAATATTCAAAAAACACATCTGAGTTCAAAATAAAGCAAATCAACAAGTAAGCATGTCACACTCCACCACTCCTCAGTACATAATATCTTACTGAGAAATGAACTTTCAGCTGCAGGAGTTGAGGTTGCCACACCTCAAATGAAGAAATGAAGGTCAAAGTTCACCACCATTTTTTTGGAGACCAAGGTACCAGCTTACACGTCATCTCAGCTGAGCTCCTTTGACAACCAGAGGAAAGGCTGCCCACATCCAAGGCACATTCTGGAGGAGACTCTTCCATAGCTGAGATAGCTGAGAATCACTGGAATACTCTGATACATTCCTCAATAATTTGAGAAGGGGAATAGACAGAACAGGTCTAGTGCTCTTATATAGAGCCTGCTCTGGACCTTAGACTACAAGGTCCTATTGTGCCCTTCTCTCTATTTAACTAGCAAACTTCTTAGCTGGGACAGCCTTGGGTACAGTTACCAGGGTTTGTAGGTGCTGGCAGCACAATTAGTGACAGTGTGAAGTCCCATGATTCCACTATAGCTCACGCTGCTGTTCAGTCCAAAAAGCATGGACTTGTTTGCCTTTACAGCCCAGCTGGCTTCTTAACAAAGTGATCCTGAGTTTGAACGAATCCTGTCATGAGAACTAAATCTCCAGAGTATTTTTTTGTGCAGAACAGCGTGACTCCTTTGGTATCTGTCTGGTTTTGTATTAATTTCTGTAATCCCAAGCAGGTTTGGTGGAATTTTTAGTAGAGTTGCTTTAGTTTGGAAAATGCTGTGCCCTGTTCCTGTTGTCCCCCTCAGCAGCCTGTTTCAGGAAGGCACTGACAGCCCCCAGAACCTGTGGTGCCCATGCCCTGATGCTCCTGCACTGCCATGCCCAGCACAGATGGCACCCTGTTCCTCCAAGTCAGCAGTTGTTTCCCACATGGCTAATATCGAGAAGTACCAACAGCAGGAACTTGAAAAGTGAATTGAATTAAAAGTAGCTTTCCTGACTCTCGAAAGTGGGATTGCAAGAGGAGGAATGCTGCTTATGAAGTAATTGATGTTTATTCACTTACAGTTGTTAAATAGGAAAAAAAAAATCAACAAGAATCTTGTTTCTTAACCAATAATACTGCAACTTAGTTCATAACTTAGATACTTTAAAATGTGACCAAGAACACACTGCCTGAACCCTCCTGTATTTACTATGTTTTGAGTAAACAAATCTCCCCCTGGTCATGGGGCCTTGTGGAGGGGTGAGCACAAACTTTATATTCAGATTAAAACCTGCAATATTTAAGTAGCTCAGAATGTTTCACTGAAAATTTAAAGTCGTGCCTCAGCATGGCTAGAGCAGACATATTTTTCTGTTTCCACAGGTCATGATTATTGCATTTCTCAGTCACTGTGAAGATGGAAATGTCTGTCTGCAGACTTCAGCAATGACCACCACAGTTGGAAGTGATGGTTTAGGGTTCAAACTCCCAGCTGCAGTCTGAAGGAGACACAAGGAGATGATGTTGTTTCCAGGCAATGCAATTCTTGAAGGCAGTCCCTAGATGTCACTGAACACCACGGCTGGTTTAAATATAAACCAAGACATTCTATAGTAGGCAAGTCCTGATGCTAGAGACGCAGTGTATTTCTGCTAGCTAGAAAATTATGGCTTTCAAAAAAATCTTTCTGCATTCAGTCCTTCAGTTTCAGTGGTGAAATTATTCCATACTGAAAATTAGGAAACTTGGAGCATAATGAGCTGCTCAGGCACCAGTGCTGGGTTTGCTTCTGAGCTCCATCAGACCTGCCAGGTGGTTGGTGTCCCCTTTGGAGATTACTTAGGGCCCATCCAGCAGCTTCTCCACTAATAGGAAAAACTCCTGTTCCTTTAGTCCTTCTGAAAATTTCTGTTCCTCTTTTTTGTATGAAATTATTTTTCCACAGAAACTTGCCTACCTCATGCTTTTCTTTACTTTCTCCAAGGCACTTGGTCCTGTAAGAGTCCCTAGGGCTGGGTGCAGGGTGGAGCAGCAGCCAGAACCACCAGCTCAGCAGCTGGGCTCAGTTTTAAATCTAGTCTGAGTTTTGTCTAAGTTTCTTGGGGTGGTGACTGTGGGAGCTGGTCTGTTCTTACATTCTGAAACCAGTCCAGGTGAGATCAACACATCCTCTCCAGTGCCATGGCTGATAGTAAAAGGTTTTAAAATCATAGAAGATTTGGGGAGCTAGGCTTGGTAGGCCATGGGAAAATGCTGTGGGTAGGCCCTGGGAAGTGTTAGGCCTTGTGCTTGCTAGATCATGTGAAACTACACCTGTGTAATCAGTGTATGATAAACGATACAATTGTTAGATGTGGTGATTGCTTAGTAATTAAATACAATTAAGGTTTAATCGTAAGAAGAATCATGAGAAACCATGTTCAGGGGTCTGAGGGGATCACAAGAAATCCATGCTTGGATGAGATCAATGTACACAATAGAACAATGTAAGTTTAATAATTAATATGTAAGTTATATAACGATAGAATATAAAACATGTTCAGCTC
>VZRH01001875.1:150975-223553 GCA_013397555.1 Urocynchramus pylzowi | reverse complement strand
ACAATAGAACAATGTAAGTGTAATAATTAATATGTAAGTTATATAACGATAGAATATAAAACATGTTCAGCTCGAAGCCATGTCAGAGTCAGATTTGGGTCTGTCCCCCTGACACCCAGAGCTCTCCAGTAAAAGCCCCCACCTATAATCATCCCGTGGTTGTGTGTTCCTGAACGCTACCATGGCTGCCTGATGATGTCACCACCCTAATACAGCATTCCCGTGAAGGCTGGCGGAGAGAACCGGGGCTGTTCCCCTGGAGAAGGGAGGCTCCAGGGAGACCTTAGAGCAGCCTCCCAGTCCCTAAAGAGAACCTACAAGAAAGCAGAGCACTGCCCCTCACAGCAAGAACTTCAGCTAAAACGCTGCCTTTGCCACACAGAAGGCCTGTGGGGAAGATTTTCAAAGGCAGATGTGACAGGCCATATTTTTGATCATCTGCCTTTATGGTGCAATACTATAAACTGTGCTGTATAAAAACTGGTATCATATACACATTGGTGTCAAGTATTTCCTTGGACTCCCTAAACAGCCCTAAAAGGAGTGATCTTTTTTTGGCACAGACTGTGTTAGTCAACTTGCTTTTTCCTTATAAAAATGAAAAATTCTTGCAAACTTTTAAAACCCTCCCAAATGGAAAAGAGGTTCAATGTTTAAAGGAAAGGGAGAACAAACTACGTTTAAAGTAAGAAAGAAAAGCAGCAACAAAAAATGTCTCATAGGTTTTGTGCTTACAGAAGAGAGGTTGTAAACCAGAGACATACTCCACCAATAAATCCAGGTAGGTGTTGCTGTTGCTGCTACACCAGCACTGCCTTCTCTGCCAGAAAAACAACTGCGTCTCAAGATTTATTTTAAAGGTCAGGAAATCTGGGAACTTTCTGCAGAATACATTAAATCATACCTGAAATGTTACTGTCTTGACTACTTCAGTGATCTGTTAGTCTACTGGAATGGCACAAGGTTGGCTCCCTTTTAACTTGTCTTCCTTATCCCTCACTGGTAATTCAGCTATTGCTTATTTATTTATTATTACTTGTGCTTATTTAGCATTCCTGGAGCAAAACTTTTACTTCTTCTCTGACAAGTTTAAATCTAGGTAGACAAAATTAGAGCAATTTAATATAGTTCTTGTATTATTTATGTATCAAATGGAAATGAAACAATACAGTAGATGTCTGGGAAGAATCAGGCATGGGGTGAACCACAGGAAATCAAAGCTACTCACTTCCATAGGTGTGGATTTACTGTAAACATTGATAGTGCAAGAGTATACACAAAGCATGACTCTGGTCTGCAGCTTTTGTGCCATCATTATCTTCAGACACTGTAATTAAGAAAAGTAGTGAATTTTTGTGCTGTAACAGAACTAAGAACTCAACCACAAAAGTGGACCCAGCTGCTCTAAGTGCTCTATAAGAGGACAAAATGCCAGTTTCACCCTATAACCTCTGAAGCCTTCAAGGTGTCAGCCCCACAGCTGCATATTCTGCTGCTGGTAACACTGGCAGGTCACCTGCTTGTCCCTGGGGCAACACTCAGGATCTGTCTAATGAGCAACAGGGAAAGTCTGAGGGTATTTCTAGGGAATCCTGGTATGGTGGGCTCTCCTGGCATAACAGGAGAATGAAAGTGTTTAAAATACAAAGAGCAGATAATTAAGACTATAATCTTTGACTGAGTGAGGACGGCTATGGAAACATGTCACTAATGTATTAGAGATGACAGTGTTGTAGTTACTGAGAGATAGTGGGAACCTGAATGAAAATCTATCTGGCTGGATGGACAGAAGAGATCTACCTTAACAGATGCAGACAGTGTCACAAGAATTCAGGGACAAGCTCAGTATGAATATATGGATCCAAAGTAGCCAAAGAAAACTGGTGTTATGGGCCTGATTGATAGGGAAGCTGAGTTCCCAGTCACTAAGGGAGAAGATGGAGGAATGCACATGCAGGGGAGTGTGTGGGTTGGGCTGCACTGATTTCAATATCTCTATATTCCCAGAGACATGAAAAGACCTGAGTTCTGAATTTGGGCCGGCATGAAAGACTCCAGAGCAGAGAAATAAAATTCTCAAGTCTCCAAGACACTTACGTATGTCCAACAACACACAAATTTATGTTAATGAGGGAGATTACTGGAAATTATTTGTGTGTACACAGTTTAAGAATGGGATTATGTGAGAAGCCTGAGATGCACTCACCAACTGGTGATCGTTGCCAGCTCCTGGAAAGTGGTTTGAGATCACCAGGTATTTGCAATTGTCACTCTGGCATGGTGACATCCAGTTCTCTGATGACAGCTAGTCACAGACACCTGAACACAGCTGGAGGGTCTCTTCTCCTCCCCAGAACTCCTCAGTCTTCTCCTTACTAAAAAAGCCTGTGTTTATTTTGAAACACTGAACAAGTTCACACCTTGCTCTTTCATTTTGTCTTATATTGTTCATCTCCTGCACGTAATTCAGGATGAAATTACTCAAGTATTTTGTCCCAAAAGTTTTCCTGGTTACACATTAAAAAAATTGTATTTCATATTTTAAATAGGCAGTACAATGAAAAAATGGAGAGCAATGCAGCAGAGTTGTGGCATAAAAAAACATACGTAATATACTGATTTAAAAAGTATTCAGTCAATTATTGTATAGTTATTTAATGAAAGGAAGCATTAAAGGAAGAAAAAAATCTACAAAATTAAGTGCTATTTTAGTAGGGTGTAATTAGAAAAGAAAACTTTGTCTCACTTAGGCAACTTTATGGTTTTTTAGTACCTACAGATAAGAATAATCACATGAACACAGCTATGACGTCAGCAGTGGACATACTTTTCATTATCTTGAACACCAATATAAAATTATCATAGGCTATGTAATATAAGTGAAAATGATAAGGTAAATGAGCACAAAATGGGGGAGATGAAACCTCTTACCTATACAGCAAACAGACTGGTTTTCTGGCTGTTTGCTCACAGAAAGCCCTGTGTCATTTCTGCCTCTGACTTTGGGAGTTCTTGTGGCACCTCATTTCCCATCACACTAACAAAAGCATTGATGGCAGAGGGTGCCCATACAAGCCAAAGTACTGCTCATGTTGCCTCATTTTAGCACAAACATTGTTCCCTACCTCACCTCAAAGTAAACACTTCGCTTAAGTGTGTTCAGAGTGAGGTGAAATACCACATACCTTGTGCTGTGGTGTGTGTGAAAACCCACCAAGTATGAGGAGGCACAAGTGGTATTTCAGGGAGCAATTCTGACATTTCAGCTGAATAAAGGAAGAAGCACAACTCTGTGTTGTTACACATTTTGGCATTGCCTCCCTTCTGCTCTCCACCAACAGATTCAATGAGCATTTTTCAAAAAGCAATTTCCAAATTTCTGTGGCTTTGGGAATAATGCTACCTGTGAACTAATCATCCAACCTTGGGGACCTGTACCATCTGAAAAGCATTTGTGTAAATCCTGAAGAAAAATTTCAGGTCCTCAACTGGGGCAGAAATAACCAGCTCTACAAATGGGGCAATGTGTTGCAGTCCAGAAAAAGCAGAACAGGGTCTTCAGCAGCTCACAGGCTGAGACAGTCATGTCTTGCTATTTCAGGAGAAGCCAACTTCTGTTTGAACAAAAGATACACCTCCAAAGAATCCAATGTACATTAAGGCCCCATAGAATTTTGACTGTTGCACTTGGAGATATGCCTTCCATGGAGATGGTTGAGAGAAAAGCAATGAGAATGATGAAAAGTTTGGAAACTTCTGCCCTGTGGAAAAAAAATAGACTACCTGAGACAAGAAGATGCAAAAAATTATTGTAAAGAAGAAGTGTCATCATTAGGTCAAAGGAGGTGATTCTGTCCCTCTACTCTGCTCTTGTGAGACCCCACCTGGAGCACTGCATCCAGCTCTGGGTCCCCAACACAGAAAATGTAAGAACGATGTGGACCTGTTTGAGAAAGACTGGAGGAGGGTCTCAAAGATGATCACAGGGCTGGGGCACCTCTCCTGTGCAGACAGGCTGAGATACTTGGGGTTGTTCAGCCTGGAGAAGAGAAGACTCTGGGAAGACCTTAGAGCACCTTCCAGTATCCAAGGGTATTGGAGAGAGGGTACAAGACAGCTGGAGAGGGACTTTTCACAAGGGCATGTAATGAATGGCTTCAAAGTGAATGAAGGCAGGTTTAGACTGGATATTGGAGAGATTTTTTTTTACTGTGAGGGCGGTGAGGCATGTGAATAGGTTGCTCAGAGTAGTTATGGATGCCCCATCCCTGGATATGAGCCACCCAGGTTGGATGGGGCTTTGAGCAACCTGGTCTGCTGGAAGGTGTCCCTGCCCATGGCAGAGGGGTTAGAGCTGGATGGTCTCTAAGGTCCTTTCAACACAAACCATTATATGAGTTTATGATTCTGTAATGTGCTGAAGAGGCAGCAAGAAAAAATTACATTTACCATTAGGAATTTATTTTTTTTAATCATCACAGTAGTGAAGGACTGACTGTGTGGAGGTTTGTGAAGGCTGTATGATTAGAGGTGGCTTGACAGAAATATCCATGGGGAGAGGTGGATAGACTAGATGACCTACTCCAGTCCCTTGCAAGTCTAGTAATTATGATTCTGCAATTTAATGATGTCAAACAAATGTAAATTTAAAATGTTTTCACATTTCACTATAAATCTCATAATAACTTGACACCACCTCTATATTTAAAGAGAAGAATATTTCAATCCAAAGGAAATTGACCTTAACTACAGTTTGCTTCTATCTATAGTGGCTGCTTTTCTTTTTAATTTGATTACTAAGGCCTTACTAAATCATCACTTTAAAACACTGTGCAGAAACTAGAGTGTTATATATAGTCCATAATTTCAAAAAAATTATCAAAACCCAACCAAGCCCCCACACCTTATCCCTTACAACTGTTATCTTTTCTCTTTTTCACCACCTGGCCCTGCCAGTGCTGCAGCTTCACTGCACACAAGGCACTGCTCTTAAGGCTGGATGGCAAATGCTCAACTTTAAAGTGCCTTTTTATAGGCAAAGTCAGCCATGCCACTGTGAGACTGCAGATGATCTGGGATCAAAGACACAGCAATGTAGTGCCTTTACACCTGATTGCTGCACTGACAGATTAGATTTGTCTTTCAGTCCCAAATTCACCATGCAAAGGGAAATATCATAATAAAAATTTCATTAAGCGGCTTTATTTTTTCCATATAACAAACTTCAAAGGAAAAGAGAATTTGGAGGCAAAATGTATGATGTAAGAAAAGAAATACTACTCCAAATGAAAGGATACTATGGAGAACTGGGGCATTCCTTTGCAGAAGTATTAAATGCCTGTAGCTGAAAACCACTGCACAGCCTTGAAAATCAGGCCACTGTTATTTAACCAAGATGAGCCATTTTCCACATATCATTCATCAGCATGAATCTGTAATAAATTTACCAAAGAGTAACTAGGTGCAGAGTTTGGCCTCAAAAATTTCTTTTGCAGTAATTTCTTCTGCTTTTTGTGAAGAGGCTACTTGTCCCTTTGTGATATTGATGTTGACAAGAATCTGTGAGTCCCTAATTCCTAATGAGATTGAAGATGGCACAGATTAATTCGAAAGGAATTGCCTTGGAGCATTGCCAAGAATGATTGAATTTTTCTTTTTGGCTTTGGGGAGCTGCTAACACCTTTTAGTTTCCCATTAGCACATTTCATGGGGTGAGGCATCCAAAGAATTGCTCAGTTCCCATCAAAATCTCCAGAGGAAAACAGCTCAAGTCTTTATGACTTTATAGGTAGAACATTCACACCGATCACGTGCAATCCCCTGAATTTGTGTGATGGAAGACTGATTGCAGCAAATACTTAGATGACAAAGAATTGACAACTTGCTCAGAACCTGCAACCCTTTTTTATTCCATACTGTGCTTCAGCTAGAATGATTATATGACGTATATTGTGCCCTGCAGATTTTATTTTTTTACTTCTTTTTAACTTGTGCCAGGCAGACAATTCCCACTGACTTACCCTTGATCAGTAACATGTGAAATAAATGCCAGCTTATACAATTTGCCTTTCTTTCTTTTTTTTTTTTTTTTTTAAAGGGGTGTATTTTATTTTTTTGCTTTGCAAGAAAATGGAATGGTTTGTTCTTCTCCATAATTACTGGTATCTTTGTTCCATACCATTTCATGCCTGTCAAACAGCAGAGAGAGTCTGCCTTGCAAACAATAAAAGGAAAGAAGAAAACCAAACTAAGACAAAAAACAAGGTTAGAAGAAAATAAAATACAAGCAACATTTTTCCAGAGCATCCTCTAAAAATTAGTACCAGCTACTGAATATCGGACCATATGATAACATAAATCCTGTTTTTCTCATCAGAACTGGCTTCAAGGACCAAATGATCTTCCATTTAGCTGTTTCATATTTCTACAGTTTCAAATAAAACAGATATATAAATAAATATGGAAATAAAGGGGTTTTTACATTTGCACACTAGAATTTTATTGCCTTCATGTATAGGAAATTCAGAGAGTACCCATCTAAAGGTTCATAACTATTGAAATGACACCAAAAGTGGCATTTAGTCTTCTAATCTCCCTCTGCTAAAAATATATGTGTGATACAAAATCACAACTAAATTTCAAGTGTAACAAAGGTGGAAAACCCTGTGGCCTTGGGGCCTGATTTCAGTCCATGATTTCATTTTGCAAGGCATGTGAGTACATGATTTTTTTTTTTCATGTTATTATTAGAAAAACACTTGTGGTTACTGCTTGCTTTAAAAATGTTTCTGGTAAGCCTAGTCAGCAAGAACTAGTTTCCCCACCCTGAATATATACTATTCAAGACATGTCTGGTTTTAGTATTCAGAAGTCCCAACACCAAAAATTGTAAGAGGGAGTTTTCCTGTCACCCAGAAAGTATCTGTAAAGTATCTGGTCAGTAGATACAAGAGGAGAATTAGAAACCTAGACCCAAGAAAGGAGTCAGAGACACATCTTGTTGCAGAACTTCTTGAGATATTTTTCATCCTGCAGTGGCCAGGGCAAGAACTTTCCACAGTGAAATCATCCTGCCTTGTTTACATTTAAAGCTGGCACTTCGGAGGCAAATTTTCTTTAACACATATCAAATAGGAAGCATATGCTGCATACTATATACCCTGAGCATAATAATAACATTTTATGTCATTTAATGTTCCTGCTGAGCTCTACTCCTCTACTGTAATTATATAGTACTCCAAGAATTTTGACCAAGGATGAATTGTGCTCATTCACCCGATTTTATACATTTCAGGCAGTAGGTTATGTGTTCTAGTACTGTGGAGGGATCTCTGATAATCCAGATATGATCTGGTGATACTGGGTTACTTTTGGCCTAACTGTACGTAGCAAATCTGGTGTTCAGTCAGAAGCTTTTTCCTAACCATTGTTCTGACATGTGCAATACATTTCATGCAATACATTCATGCAATTCATGTATCCAGTATGAGATAAGAAATAATTTTTATATAAGTTAGTTCTGATCTGGTGGAAGTTTCTACTGCTCAGGCAGTCAGGTAAGCTTGGGTTCTGTCCAAATGTTTTCTTTTTGGATTTCTCTCAGCCCCAAAATTTCAAGTCAAGCCATACACCAAAAATAACATGTTCAATTTAACTAGTGGACTTTTATTAATCAGGTGGTCATGGAAGTTTGTTTGCTTGCTTTCTGCTATTTTTAGAGTGTGTTTTGGTCATATTTCCTGTTTTTTCTCTTAAGGCACGAGTCTTAAAATTTTCTGGGTTTTAATAAGTGTTGGGTTGGTTTGGTTTTGGTTTTTTTTTTTTTTCCCATAACCCTATGCTTCCATAGCTGAGGTTTAAGAAAGCTATTATATATAAAGAAAACTAAGATAAAATTACAAGAGTTGTTACCTCTTTAACTGTATGTACAAATAGGGAGATAGGGTTGCCATTGATACTGACTTCACAATCCTTCTATGACCATATTCCAACTTGTCACCATACCTTATTTCCAAGTGAATTATTTAGTATGGTCAATCACCTGTAAAAGCTATATTTATTATGGGAGTAATTTGTAGCCCATCCTTGTATTCCTGGGAGTGAACAGAAGAAAAAGTAATTCAGAATTGTCTATTTACTCCTATGTTTTTTCATCCACAGAACAAAGTCTTACATTTTTGTGTGGGTTTATGGGTCTGAGTTAGCCAGCTATGAACATGTCAGTCTAAATTTTTCATTTTAGACTGTCCTGTTCTCTCTGCACAGTTCACACTGACACTAAAATTCTGAACCTTAAATATACTTCACACTTTCTGGTTTTAGTTTTTAAAGTTGTTTAAAAAGACTTTGTGAGTTTTATTGATACTTTTTCTCATAGGCAGGAATTTACTTGAATAAGAATCACATTTTATAGGTGACTACTAAACCTAAAATTAAGGCTAAAAGATAATGAAATATACTGTCACTTTCATGTGGATTGCTTCCAATGCAGATGTTCCTATGTCAATTATTTTCTTTAAGACAACTCCTGGGTCCATCAGAAACTGTCCTGCTCCTTGGTTTTGATGAGTTTTATGGGGAGGGGGTGCCTATCTTACATTCAGAGGAGGGAGGATGTGCTGGGTCTGGGGTGGTGTGAAGAGAAGAGATTCCTCTTCCCTGAGAGTACTGGGCTACCAAGACTTCAGACCTGCATAGTCTTGTAATCACTTAAAAGGAAATCAGATGCTGTTATCATGGTAGCCAGCTTCAAGTCATCTGCCAGCCTCAGAAAAAGAGAGTCATGCTTTCATGATGATAAAACTCTCTCATTGCTAAAAATTTGATGACTCCAAAAGTAAAAAAGGGAGTATAATATACACCACCTTTAGCCAGAGCAAAAAACAAGTTGTGGAAGAACTAATTTCAAGGTCATTGCTGCTTTACCTAACCAGCACATCTAAACAAACTGTACTTTCCACCTCTAGATTTACCTGCTTCAGACTGTGAGTGTGACTTAACATGAACATTCCTAAGCTTTGCAGGGAAGAGGCAAAGTGGGGTGGCTTCCTCTTCTTCAACAGAGACAGTGACAGAGGAGATAATTTCTTTTGCACAAGGGAAGCAATGGCTTCCCAAGTATTTGAACATTTATTATGTCCAGAACAAATGAATGGTGAAGGTCATCTAGGACTAGTTCTGAATATGCTTCCTGAGAAGGCATGACAAGAAATGCATAAAGAATTCCAAGCTGAGGAGTGACATGATTAAATTCTGTTTCATTCTTTTCTAATAGAGACAAATAAGCACTTGTGTCTTTGCAACCAAAGCTAAGCACTGGGCTGATGTCTCAGGAGAACAAGCCACAACAGCTCCAAAACTTCATTTTCTGAGCAGCAGCTCATTTAGAATCCATCACTATGCATGTACAGTTGTGAATACTTCTTCCCATGTGAATTCCTTTGCATTTAATGACATTGAAGTTAATCTGTGATTTTGCCATTCAGTATTCTGAACTCCTTCAGTAGCATTCTGCATTCAATTTTAATTTTGAACCCACTGGATAATTTCTTATCCACTGCAAAACTTCACCTTTCTAAAAATACTGTTATTCTAGGATGATTCTGAACATGTTGAACAGTACAAAATCCACTGGTTTTCAGAGACTTCTCTTGACAGTTGCAAAAATAATTTCTTTTTATCCTTAGTCCAAAGCCTGATCTTTCTTCTAGGCCAGTAAGAACCTGTTATGTCAAAGAGTCAATTAAGACAAATACCATCAAAATATTTTGAATGTTTAGGATCAGTTCATCCTTTATTCCAAGTGTATTTAAGTTTTCAAAAATGTGATTTCTATATGGCAGAGAACAGAAAAAAGAAGATGGGGGCTAGAGGCAAGGGAGAGAAATGCTTCAGTGATTTATACCTCTGCTCACCACTAGTATTCCTTGCTAGCAGTACCTTGTCTCTTAGTGACCTCTTAAAACCTTTTATCTTTGCTCGCTCCACTACTGTGCTAGAAACCTTTAACTTCATGCCAAATCCCAAGCTCCCAGCCCAACAACACCCAACACCTGAACTCCCTCAAACCTCAGCTTCCCAGGCAATGCTCACATCTGTCCTTCCCAGGCCCCTGCCTCCCACCTGCCCTAGATGTCCTGCCTGGCAAAGTTTCTCTACTTATTGCTCCCCAAAGACTCTCCCATGGCAGAACTTCTTCCTCCCACTTCAAGTGAGACAGGTAACTGCCTGGAAGATAGTTAAGGTCATTTCGTGCTGAAAAGGAAAGCCCCACAGCCCTTCCTAACTGGCAGCACCAGTGAGCCCCAGTGAGCTGCAGTCCTCACCACTGGCACCCTCCACTTCAGTGCAGCTGACCTTCAGTGAGGTCTCAGTTCTTTCCAGAGCCTCCCCTGGTAGCTGAACACTGCTCTGGAGAACATTTACTCTTCGGTGCTGTTGTAGTTGCAGCAGTTACTGCACATGTCTTGAGACACATTCTCACAGCAGTTTCAATGAGAAGCTGGGAAAACCAATGAAACCAGGAGCAGCTTTTCCACGTACAGTAAGAGCCTTAATTTTAGTACTTTTAGTCCTTTATTTTTACTAACTTATAACAAATAAACTATTCTGCTTCATAAACATTCAGGTTTAATATTTATAATCATAAACCTCTTTTCCTTGTAACAGCATGATTTTTCTTATGAGATCCACTTTCAGATGAAGTGTTATTAACAGTAATTGACAAAATTCACCAATTTGTAATTTTGAAAAATAAAGGTTTTGTCTTCTCCTCTTTTCTTACTGCAGATCAGTACAGAATTTTACTACTTATAATTCCCTTAACACTGTTTGACTGTACTTTTCTTTAGATTTTAAGGCCAAAAAGGAACCATTATGATGCCCTGCATACCATGGACCATTTTTTCCAGTGCTAATAGTTTTGGTCAGCCCATGGCAACATTTCTCCCTTGGTAAGATCTGATTCAAAAATGGCCCACAGAAGATAAGTGAGATCTTGCATAAAGGATTTCAAATTGTGTTATCAACCTAATATTACTAATATCAAAGAGAGAATATTGACAAAAAATCTCACCCAAACTACATGTTGATTTTATAGTCTTGTGATTAGCATCAGTGACCAAATTTTTAATTTCTATCATAAATATAAGAAGATTGGGTCTGTTTTAAATTTAAATAGCCAAATAATAAAACTCCCACAAACACTCTAAAGCTTAACCTGAAAAGATCAGGAAATGTTTATGCAAGCCCATGTGTTTTAGCAAGGCTTTCAAAGCTTAGACACTCCCTGTGCAAGTATGTCAAGGGATATTAAGCTTTTAGGATGTGCAGATTTCACCTTCATTACAGAGTTTGAAAATACAAAAGTACTAAAATGTGTTTGTAAGGATCTCCTGAATGCAAAGTTGCATTTAAATGCTCTCAGTTAGCTCAACAGCATTCTTCACTGAGTAGGCATGAAGACGCTCGGACCCATTTCTGCTGGTTCCCAATTTTGGTATTTATAGATGCCTCTGCTCAGTTTTTATCTTACTGTAGAAGAGCCTCTTTTGCAACACTACTTCTGTAATTCCTCAGAGTTTAGTTTTGTCCTTTTTCAAATATCTTCATAAACATACTGTTAAGAAAAAACAATTGCCCTCTGATGGCTAAGTTCAATGTAAAGTCTGAACTGAAACCATATTTTTGTAACTACATTTTTAAAAATGAGACTCATCTGTTCATAATGGTACTGCTGATAGAACTTTCACTATTGCAATGGTAGAAAAGGCTGTTATAGGATAATACATATAAAATATTCTTCAGATAAATAAAGGATTAACTTCTCTGTGCGAGACTCTGTAGAATACAGATAAATGAAGTAATAAGAATGAAGTGAACCTGAAGCACATTTTTGTTCCTCCAGCTTGCCTGATACAAAAAAATACTACACATCAAAAGAAAGGGGAATCAATAGGATTAGTTTCAAGAACACTGCAGTGTGTTTCTGATAATCCTCTCAAATAAATTGTTACTTTTTCAACCCTTTTCAACCAGACTTTGCCTCCCATTTTGTGCCATTAGCCATGCTGATCCAGTGCTGCTTGCCTTACTTGCAGGAGTACTCTACATATCCCTTTTAAATGATGCTCAAATGGATTATCTGAACAATTTCCTATTGAAGGCAGTGAGTAACCACTGAGTGCTGAGGTAATATAATTTCAATGAATCAGTTCCATCTGAAATGTCAGATAATGGTCAAGCTAGATAATGGAAATGGAATCCAGCCATATCCCTTTGTGAAATGGCAGTTTAATGTGAAATAAAAGCCATTCATCCTTTCTACTCCCTAAATCACATCAGTTGAAACAAAACAGAAATTGCCAATGCTGAAATTGAGGTGAAGGCGTAGATTTGGGGAAGTAGGTAGGTGACAGCAAGTTAGGTGGTGTGATATCTTATCCCTGAAAGGAATATGGATTGGCTCTCTCACTGATGTAGAGTATGGGGACTGTCAGCAGTCTGGAAAGTGTTGGTCCCCATATTTATTTAGTAGTTTAATGGTTTTAACCACGGCCAATTAATAAAAGTTTCAATCTCTGGCCTCCTTTTTTGCTTGGAGTGCAGGCCAAATAAGCAGGGTCAAACCCACATCTCTGACCTCAAGAGGGAGCTCCCTAAGTGCCTGGTTATGGAGTAAAAAACTGAGCTGAAGATGCTTTTTTCTCTTTTCAGTGAGGAGCACAAATTCCACAGGAGAGAGGGGAGAGCTAGCAGAAGTCTCCCTAACCTAGGGCTGTGGTTAGGACACAGCTTGGGAAGTTGTGGGTGCTGATGTCAGACATTTCAGGTACTGGTAAACATTAATGGTCCCCTCTTTGAGGGAAGCACCCAGGTCATAAACTGCAACTGAAAATGAGGTTATGACAGAAAAATTTGTGAGCCACCAAATGACAATAATAAGAGGACACATCACCTCTCCTCTTCATCCAAGTATCTGCCTAGGTGCCAAACTCTCTTGGTGTGGGGCCTGCCAAAGAAATTATACAGGAGAATATCTGCATTGGGAGATGGTCCAAAGATGGACGCAGAGCTGCAGAGATGGAACAGTTCAGGGCACTTGCAAAACTGAAGAAGAGTAATGAGTCCTCTGGAGGCTGCAGGGCCATCTTGGGTGTCTTCAGGAATAGGGGCTTTTGAGTAGAGGGGAAGGATGGGAAAGGAAGGAAGATTTGTGGCTCACATCTTGCAATTTAGGTACCTGAAAGCTGCCTAAGTGCTAGTTTGGCTCCCAACCCAAGCTCTGCTCTGAATAGCAATCATGTCTGAAAGCTTGACACTGTAGAGCAAATCCTGGGATAATAAGAAGTCAGGTCTGTGGAGTCTAGAAACCAGACCAACATTTCAGGGCAGAAGACAATATTAGGGGTACAGTGATGAAGGCTTTGATGGTACTCAGATAGGCAGGCACGAATATGTGAGAGGCAGCACTGTTGAGGCTGCGGTTTTCAAGCTGAGAATTCATTTTGGGTGCAAAGATAACTAGAAAGAAACACACTTTTCAATGTTTCCAATAAGATTGGGAAAACAGGAACAATATTTTGTACAGTTTTTGCTCTGGTAGGGAAGAGGAGAAAGAAATGTCTTGTAACTGTAGTAACATTATTGTTACCTGGTACAATCTGTCCGTTGTTGACACAGATATATGGAGACAACATAGCTGGCAAATCCAGACATCATTTTGTAAGAACCATTAAAAACCTAGTCAGGTAAAACAACGAAAAATGAATTTAATTAGATTAAAAAAGTAAGGTGATGACTAACGTTAAAATGAATATGCATGCAGA
This sequence comes from Urocynchramus pylzowi, assembly GCA_013397555.1. Taxonomy (NCBI): domain Eukaryota; kingdom Metazoa; phylum Chordata; class Aves; order Passeriformes; family Fringillidae; genus Urocynchramus; species Urocynchramus pylzowi. The sequence goes on along the minus strand of VZRH01001875.1, from coordinate 209,727 downwards.
CATCTTCCTGGGTGGAAAGGAAAGGTTCTGCCTTGCAAGCTGATCTTGCCTTGAAAACAACAGGATGACTCAGATAATTCCCTGGCTAATGAGACAAAGTGATCAAGGGAGCAGTGAGGGGCTCTGTGATTAGGATAAATGCAGACCTATTAGGATAACCTTCTGCCCTCAACATATTTTTAGGCACAGAAGCCCTATTTTGACAACTCACTGCATGATTACCAACCTTGCAAAGAGTTCACTTGCATCTTAGAGCCCATTGACTGGGCTGGTATCCACACACCCACCAGTGCATCACCAGCTTCTGGAGCCCAAGGGGTCCATCCAGTGCCATCAATAGTGACTTGAAGTGCCTCTGGTACACCATTTTATGGGTCACATGTAAACAACTGCAGGAGAGATTAAACTGATCAGTCAATAACTAGGAGGAGGCCTTTGATGATTCCTTAGGTTTCTTCCAACTCAGTACATAGGATTCTGTGATTCCTTTAAATAGAGTTGTGCTAAAAATCCATACGTAGGTTAGCTTAGAAAAGTAAACAAAGCATTTAAATATGCACCAAATGAAATTGCTCCCCCTTACAGCTCCTTGGGGAAGATTTCAGTGGGATAGAGAGGGTTTCTGCTGCAGAAGTCACTGGTGGCTCGAAAGTTCCTACAGAGCATGCATAATCCCACTCAGTCTCTTTTTGTTTAAAAAACAGTGTTCCAAACGTTAATGCTGTGTCAGATCCTCCAGCTTGAGTCAAACAGGTGCATGACTGGAATCAGTCTTGAAATCAGGATGAAAAAAATGGCTGTAGATGAATGGAAGCAGAACTTTACATCAGAGCTTTATGAACTTAACTCTCCAATACTTGGGTATTCTTAGCAAACTAATTGCCATTTGCTCAGAAAGCAGGAAGTTCAGAAAATGAGAAGCACTAATCACAAGAAATTGATTTTAATGCATCTAAAAATAAAAGGCACTGTACTTCTTTCAGATACAGCTGCAGAGAAACTGATTCATTGCAGTTAATATAAAATTGAAATTCTGAATTAATTCCTGAGGGAAAATGTAGCTAAGGAGCTCAGGCAGGATCACCACCTCCCTACTTCAGTACTCCAAGGTGATGGTATTCCTGTAGCACTGATGTTCTGCAACAAGCTGTGCTGTGTTTTGTTGATGGATTTTGTGTACATGTGTATTCCTCCAACTGAGAGGAATTAGCTGTTCAAGCTGCCCTCAGTTTATTATGCTTTCCCTTTCTGACGAAGGAGAGGTGTTAAGTCCACTGCCTCCCTGTCAAGTGTCATGACATACAATTACATACTAATTTTGAGCAAAAGCTTCTTAGAAACCTTTTTAGCTCCACCAACTGATGAAACAATGAAAGGTCTTATTGAGGTCAGCATTGTGTGATTTTCTTCTCCCTCTGAAATCTTCCATACCAGCATGTTAATTCTCATTACTCACTCAGAACAGTCAAGAAACACCTTGTACAAAAAATACATGAAAATTCTCAAGATGCCAGGTTAATCACTCAAAAATTAATGGATTATAGATTTAAGATAATGTGAGTGAATTCTTGCAATATGACACAGCTATATGATTATTTCCTTTATCCCCTCTCTTGGGGGGATATTTATTTACCAACATTTGGGATATAAGATATAAAATAGATTTATAGGAAAATCTAGGGTAGAGTGGACCTCTGCAGGTCACCTGGACACATTCTCTGCTCAAGCAAGTCAATTCCAAAGTTAAATCAGATTGCTCAGGGTCTTGTGCAGTTGAGTTTTGAAAGCTTATGGAAATCATTCCCTTTGCTTCTCCCAGCATCTTCAGAAGAATCTCTGAAGCCCTGAAGCCAAATTTGAGAAAATTTGAAAAACTGAAGATATTCAAAAAGAACTGTGTATTGTCACTGCAAGTAATAGAATGAAATTCATCACTTTGGATTCTATCAGCAAACAATTAAATCTGAAAATATAACTCAGGACAACCAACATGGATTCACAGAACACAAATTCAGTGAAAGGGATCTCTTTTTTTTTTTTTTTTTTTTGGTACAGCAGGTTGTTACAGAAAAAACAACTAATTTTTGCAATATAATTTTCTTCTACAGAACAATATTTTTACACATTTTTTACTGCAGCATAGTATTTTAACCAAAATGTTTGCATTACAGAACGCACATCATGTAAACAAAAGACATTTTGTCTGCAGTGGCAGATCCCAGAAAATTGACTGTTGATGAAGAGGTGTCCAATACTCAGACAGTTATCAGTTCTTTATTTAAAGTTGTTCACATGACTGAGATGACATAAAATCACTGCTGGTGTGTCTGCAAGTTAAAAAAAAATTGGCAACGTAGTAAATACCATGAATAAATTTCTGGTGTATAGGAATTGAAACTATAGAGTCAAATATTTCAAGTTCCACAAAATAGATTTGAATTCAGTTAGATGGAAGGCGATACAAGAATATCTGCAGTTTGGAAGACTAATCCAGAAAGTATTGTTTCAGAGAATGTTCAGATTGTCATCTCAGACCCGAAATGATCAAGGCAAGATGCAATTTTATCTCACTCACAATAAAGCCTCTCAACATCTGAGCATTGTGATCAGCTCCTTAACAGTGCAGGGACTGCAGATATCTGTGGGGGCTACCTTTCCTTTTCTTATTTGTTTCTTATTTCATTTCCTGTTCCTCAGAGTCTATGAGAATGGAAATATGCTTTCTTATTCATAGAGCTCTCTCCCTTTCTCTGTCTCTCTCTCTATATACATTTGTGTTTATTTATATATTCAATGAGTCATTACAAACTCTCATATTGAATAGTCTGTTCAGGGTTTAAGCTGCATGAAAACAAAGGCTAAAAGGCTGTGCCACCTTACACAGGTTACTTCCCTATCCCTGCAGGAAGATGGGACATTTCCTCAACATTACAATTTTGGATTCAGCACAATGTTTTGGCCCTCCACAGAGTATTCCCCTTGTGTGCATCAGTGCAAAGATCACTCTGATTATAGCAGTTTGACACCCTCTACTGTCAAAGAGTAGTGGCTCATTTCTCACACCCTGCTGCCAAATAGGATACATATTTGACATTGAAGAAAAAGCTTTTCTTAAAAAAAAAAATCAAAACAAAACAAACCAGCTAACAATGTATCCAGACATCAAAGACAGCCTGTGTTGCTAGAGACCAAAGTGTCTCCCTCTGTCCTTTCTGCCTCCAGCTTTTCCATAAGAGACAACCAGGATGCTGAAATCATGGTACTCCTCATAACCCCTCCTTCTCCCCCATTCCTCTCAAATCACTTCCTGTGCTTTGGAAGACCCTGGCTCTAAGGCAGGGCCCTCTTGCACCCACTGGCCTCCCTGCAGAAAGGCAGAGCCCTGGTGCTGTAGCAAAGCAAAGAGAAGCAAAGTCTGATAGAGAGATTTGATAATAATTCAGCTGAAACAACCCCATGTGTTTTCCTGAGAAGCATCCATCCTTTTTGTCCCTATAGGGTAGACAGTTTCAACTTTTCTTTTACTTCAAGAGTCAGATCCCAAATATTTATTAACTCAAAGCCAAGTACAAATCAAAGGTTTTAGTCCTGGAGTCAAAGCAAAACCGAGAGTTTGCCAATACCACAACGATAGAAAAAGCAATCCCAAAGTCTTCAAAATAGCTCTGAGTCCCTCTGAGGGTCTGTTCATTCCAGAGTCCTGATACATGCTGGAGTTATATTTGCCCCTTGTGTCCTGCCTGAGACAGCCCCATAAAACTAACCAGGGATTTATGCTGGATTAAAACCAAGATCCCTTCTCTGCTTTACTGAGCATTGAAATTGGGCAGAGGACAATACCTGTAAATCTGTGCATGCTAGGCAAATGCAGAAGTTATATGAGAGATAGTAATTCAGCAGGATTGCATTTACTGAGAGACATTAGAAGCTTTAGGATTTCTTTTCTGAGTTGACCACAGTATAATTTTCACGTCCCCAAATGGAGTAAAATTAAAATAAAAATCTCTCCTTTTTCCTAGTAAATGCTTCCTAATTGATACCAAGGTGAAAGAAACTCTGAAAGAAGCAGAATGGAAACTTTCAGAATCCAGTCTTGGGAAACTAAAGCCAATGCTGACATTTAATTTTGCATCATTTTCAAACCGGTCCAATTAAAGACCAAATCCTGAGCCTTCAAGTGTGTGCTGATTGTGAATGTCCAAATAAAAACACTGGGTTTGGCTATTTTAAGTCTTACTGTGTCCTAATATATACATATATAAATGTAAAATAAGTGAATGCTTTTGGATGGGCACTGCAAAATGGGCAAGGCAAAGATTAGTGAACTCCAGAAAATTTGTGGCTGAATGACGTGATTTGAGGAAGTGCTTCAACTCTCATACATCCAAAAGCCTGTGGTTTTTCACACATACATCTGGTAACAAGCAACTTCAGGGCTGGCTTCAACTTCTTTGCTTAACTCCAAACCATATAACAGCAATGCATGAAGATAAGAGTTACTGCAGGTGAAGTTCTGATATCACTGAAGTCCTGCTCTCTTTAGAAACCTTGAGGAAAAGTAGATCAAATTTCAATATAAAAATTCTTTTTTTTACTATTTTGATTGTTACAATTTTTTATTTGTTATGTGCATGAAGCACCTTCAGCTATTTCCATTGTTTTTCATAAGACACTTCTTCAGCTTCAAAGAAAAGTATATTATAGTAAATTATATTCCGAGCTGAGTTCTTATAACCACAGTTCCATGATTTTTCTATTAAATCCTGCTCTCTTTCCCCTTGGCTTCACCCTGCTCACTGTTGCTACAAAAGGAAGATCAGATCTGAAAATGTGTTTAAATGGGATTTGGATAATTCACTGCCAAAAGTTTGGCTGTGCTATGCTGATGATTATTTCATACTTTGACCCCTTCATCCAGAGCCATTATTCATATTTAGGGAAACATTTCAAACCAAGCAGCTGTTCATGTTTGCTGTGTAGGAAAAGGAAGACCTTCACTTTCTTTAACCAATCTACTGGTTATTTTTTTACTAGGGAGAGTAGTCTGAGAAAACACAGGTATATTTTTTTAACTTCAATTTTATACAAAACAAGTTCAATGTCCTATCCACAAATCAGTTTTGATTTATTCTAAGCATGCATAGAATTAGATTAATGTCTTCCACCTCAGTACCACAAGTTTAAATAAGCCATAAATCACTTTTTGTTGTAGTTTGGATACACAATAGGTCAAACTTTCTTAATGTTTGTGTCAGTCTGTCATAAAAGCACTAAAATATCTTGAACCTTTATACCCACTCCCTCCATCCAAAAATCTATATTTACTCAATAACCTTTTGTTCTTCTATTAGTTGCTCACCCTTGTGAGACAAAACATATGCAACATTTATTTTTAGCTTGCCTTTGATAGTTCATAGTTTAATTCTCAAACGTTTAAATAAGTCATGATGCCCATAGAAAACCTTAAACAGTGCAATAGTCAATCTACTGGATTTTTGGAGCTGAGCAATGAAAGTATAATTTGAATTTTTATAGTATTTGCCAAAATAAAGTAATATTGATGCCTTTGTCCATTGAAATACAAATATATTCTTTCCAGAGTTTTGTTACCTTATAATTTTTAAGAGATTTACTGAATTAGGGAGCTGTGAAATAAAAATAAATGCCTGAGGTTACTACTGTTTACTTTGTCAACAAACTGCTTTAACTGCATACAACTTCACCTCCAAAATAGTCATGATTATTTGCTAGAGTTTGTGAGGTTTTTTTTGGTTTTTTTTTTTTGTTTTTTTTTTTTTTAACAAAAAATATTTTCTTTTGTACTATCAATGTAATTAGTACAAACATTTACTGCTTTGCTCCAGGGCTCTACCCATCATGTACCCCTAAACCACAAAACTTGTTTTTGACCTCAGCTGCATTTCTGTTAGATGAAGAATTGTGAACTTGGCCCTTAAGGTAGGTTTTTAGGATAAGGTAGTCATCAGACAGCACAATAATTCTGGCAATGTCTGTCTTTTAATAAAAATCATAATTGTTTTGGTAAAAACAAGAACCTGGATTTATTTAATAAGCAGCATATAACAGACCAGCTCCCAATACACTTTAGGAATTTGAGGTTGAGAAGTCTCTGCCAGCCTAATATGTGGGAGACAGAAGGAGGAAACTACATTGTTGATAGGTAATAAACTTCCCCTTATTTTTTCTTCTGGAAGAAAGCTGTGGTTAATCACCTGAAAACTATGGATGGTCCAAGTAACTAGGAAACAAGTCCTGAGGTCTATGTCTATGGAGATGACGAATTTTTTTTCTTCTGATTGAGAAAAGTTCTACTGAAAAAATTTAAACCCAGAGATTTTGTCTGGCAAGTGCTGCACACTTTTAAAAAATGAAAATGCCATTCTTTATCTTGTTGGTAAGTAGTCATTTTGAAGTCATGCCCCTCTTCTCCCCCTGTTCTGGGACTTCTTATACCATGATGCCATCTTGCCTTCTGTCAATGTCAACATCAGCATCCAGTCTTACAGTTTTCCAAGAAACTGAAATAAGTAGAATTTGATATTAACATAGTTTTAGTTTAAGAAAATCAGATAACTTGTTACTGTGAATAATAATTTTATATTTTTTAAAAAGTAGTAGTTTTTTACCTTTTGTCAAAATAGATTATTTTATAAGATATTTTTCTGTATTGAAAGTTATTCCTCAGTCTGTTTTAAAGTTGTGCTTGATTCTTTCTGAAGTGATGACAGGCCATCATGCACACAGAGAAATCTTATCCAGGATAAAGTCTATCATTAATATGAAGATTTCTCTAACATATATTCCTAGAATTAAAGAAGAAATCAATAAATTACACAGCTAGTACATGTATGCAAAAGAGATTAGGCTTTTTTTTCAATAAATGCAATCAATCTGTTAGTATCTGTCACTTACTCATATGTAGGATAAAAAAAATGTAGCAAAATCATTTACCCTATTACGTCATTCCATTACACTGAATTATAAAACATCCTGTGAAGGTTTTGGGATACCGACTGACATTGCATAATACCTTAATTACTTTTCAGAGAACATGGTACATTTCAATTCAATAAACAAAAATCATTTTGGCCCTATGCAAGGTCACAAAAGACCTAAAAAATTGATTTCAGGATAACTCAGATAGATTTATTGAATCTGGCCCTCAGGAATGTAACTGTCGTTGTTAAGGCAATAGCAGGGCCATGGTGTTGCTTGTGTAAGACCCATGGGTAAAACAATCTCTTCTCGGAGGTACAGCTAATATTCATCATGTTTCTGGTGGCAATTCAAATGTACCAGATGCTTTCCAAAACCAGAAAGGAATAACTTCTACTGCTGGACAGCTTCTTGCTGAAGTTCACTGAAACAGGACAGAGCTAAGGGGAGGAGAGGGGAAAAGAGGAAGCCTAACTGAGAAACAAAGCTGAGCAAACTTGCATCTTGCGGGTCCAGCTGTCTTCCAGGAAGGAAAAGCATGCTCTCACACGTACTGCAAGAAACTACCCCAGAGCTCAGAGTTGCTTATGTGAGATCCAAGAGCATAAATTAACTCGTGGATGATTTCTCATTGGGTGGAAAATCCATAAAACCTGTTGGAATCTCTAGTAGGATCTCTGCCTTGGAAATAATCAGTATTTGACTACATGTGGCCCTGAGTGACATGGTCTAATATCAAAGGTGGATCTGACTTTGAGTACTGCAAGGATTGGACCAGACGATCTGAAGTGATACCTCTGCACCTTAAATTACTGTGTGATTCTGTAAAAGAGGTAAGATGGCTTTATTTGTTCAGATGATCTCAACGCAAGGTCACCAGGCCCCTGTCCAGTGCCCTGGACCTCCATGACCTGTTGCAGGCCTGCTGCCTCCAGCAGCAAAGGCGGGTGCACTCCGCTCATCCCTTGAGCAGCCACCATGGCACAGGGATGCAAAGGAGCATTGCAGCTTGTGGGGCTTGTTGGTGAGGAAGAAGTGATGCAGGAGAGCAGGGGAGAGCCACTGAGCTGAGGATGCCTCGCAGGCATCGCCCCAGGGACAGCTTTCCTCTGCTCTGTGCTGACAAGCGCAGGTTGAACAGCTCCGCTGCTCCCCGCTCAGACAGGGACTGTTTAGATCAGGAATTGTTTAAGACTCCACAGCTTTAAACCAGCGACCTGGGTTCCACGAAAAGCTTCTCCGAGGCGCAGGCAGTGCCAGCACAGCGGTGTCTGTGCTGTCAGGGAGGCTCCGCTCCACACGCGGCCTTGGCGTGCGGAGGTTCCGAGGGACAGGCCCCGCACCGGGCACGGAGCCGCGGCCGGGGCTCCAAGGGGAGCACGCAGAGACCCCAGAGGCACCACAGCAGCACGGCAAGGGGAGCCATCCCACCGGGCCGGAGGGCAAAGGCTCCCATGGGCTGGATCCTGACCCGACCGCGCCGGGGACGGCCTGGCTCTGGGACTCCAGGGAGAAGCTGCGCTGCGCTGGGCCTGGCTGCCCGTGCAGATCCCCGCTGCTGCCTCTGCCCGTCCCGCCGCAGCCGAGCACCCGCACATGAGCATGGCTTCTAGCTGCCTTTACATGGGCAAATCGTAGCACCAGCGGTGGTGTGGAGGGTAAAAACTCTACCGAAAAGGAAACTGAGGGAGGTTACTGATAATACTGATTTACAAAGGGGAAATTAATGGCTGAATCTGGTCTCTTTCCAGGCAAGCCCTAGAGTCAGTTGGAAGCATAGATGTTCAAAATAAAAATTATAAAGAGAGGGATTCTAGGAAAAATACAAAGTTTTCTTTCCTTTCCACTCCAATTAAAAAACATATCAATGTTTTAGAATTTGTTGGACTTCAGGCTAACATCTAGAAAAACATGATACATCTAGAAAATCTGCACAATACTGATCCTGTGAGATACAGACAGTCTGAGTTCATCTTTGAATGGGTGCCCAGCTGCATGCATGACTTTGAGATATAACGGGAAAAAAGATTAGGCGATTTTCTTCAAACCAGTTTCCTCACTGGGAAAATATTCCTTTAGGTCATAAAGTACTTATTTACTCAGTCAATACTATGACAGTGAGATTTACAACTAAGTCATTAATAATACTGATTGACAAAGAACTTCCTCAAAACTCTTTCAACTCCAGACAAACATGATTTATCACAAAAAGCGTACAATTACAGATTTGCAGCCAAACACATGAGTTTGGAGCAGCGGTGGGTAGGGAAAGGGGGAGGAGTGCATGAAAAACAACACCTGATTTTTTTTTTTTTCTCCCTGTCATCAGTGTTTGAGGCTGACTCATTTGTTTTGAATAGTTGCTTACTTGTTTCATTGGTTGCTGAGGGTTCTTTTCATCTCTTAGAGGATGAACTGGAAAGAGACTCCTCCTTTGGAGAACTTGCACAATTCTTTACACTCAAATGGGCTTATGACAAACACATTATTTTGTTCATAGTGAATGAGCTAGGTGATAGTTTCCTTGGATTTAGTTAAGGACCATCTTAATAATTTTCCCCATTGTCTGAATGCACCCACTCCATATCTATCTTGCAGGAATTGTGAGGGGGAAAAGGAGACTTTGATGGAGATCAGGGCAGTTGCTTCAGTGTTCCTTTTATTGAAGCTATTTTGTATTTAATAAGTCTCTTCTGCTTGTGCCTTATAATAGGTGTAGGATTTTTTATTTATTGGTACAAATTATACTTGGTCTTCTTTTTTAATAAAACAATTTTCCATTATCAAATGACCGTGTGTCCAAGGAGAAAGTTTTTTGGGTCCTAGTTAATTTAGAGAATTTATTCTCAGATAAAGAAGGCTTAAGAAACACATTTCTTCTCTCATTTCAAATACAAGGTTTTTACATTTTTTAAACTTCATTATTCACATTTAGTTTTTAATTTTATATAATATTTAGGTGTCTTGTACACTGTACTTCTGTCACATAATTCTGACACAAATTATAAGTAAACATAGAATGCAATTTACATTTTCTGTCTATCTTTAATATTAGATTCTTTAGCAATTATGTGCAGCTGCTGAATTTACTAGTTTCTTTTACTCTGCAGGTTTATGCTGAATCTTCAAGTATTTTCTTACTAGCCTAATTCCAGAAGATGAACATTAAAAAACCCCATTTTTTCTAAAGGCAGCACCTGGATTTTCCATATAGTCAGTGCAGAGAAGGATTTACTTAGACCCCCACTTGGAGTTCTTGTGTGCCTTTCTTTAGTGCCTCACGTGGAAAGGGGTTATTTTTTATGGGACCACTGCAGCAGCATTCAGAAGCCCCAGCTCCTTTTTTGAGCACCTAAACAGGGAGCTTGGCTTTTAACTTTGGAGGAGAATTACCTCATTAAAGAAGTACAGTTTAAATGCAACCTGAATTTAACAGCCAAGTCTTGGCTGGTGGCTGCAGTAAAAACCTTGAAAACCTCTTCTGAACATGCACAGGAACAAAAAGAAAGGCACTTGGACTTTTAAAAAAAATCCCAAGGTTGTGCCAGCCTCCTGATTTTGAGAGTCTGTCTCCTGCTGTTTGAACGTCTGGATTTGACAATGATACAAAAACTGCTTAGCCAGGTGATTGTGTCTGCCTGGGATCTTTTCCTTCAGCTTTGCTTCTAGTAAAGCCTGCCCTGACTTCTGCAGGATCCTGAAGAAAGAGGGGCTTCTTCACACCCTGCAGAGCCTGTGCCACCATCCAAACAGGCAAAGACATCTGCTGCAGCCCTGGCAAGCAGCTGGGCCATGCTGATGAACATCTTGGACAGCGCAGTTAGAGTGCTGCAGGACCTGCAGCTCATCCCTGGCTCTGGAGCAGCAGTGCAGCTGTCTGGGAGATGAGCTGCTCCAGGGCTGCAGCACCATCCCTGCTCAGCAGTGTGGGGGACAAGGGTGAGGTGCTCTCCTGAGCCATGGAGACAGAGGGAGTGCAGCCAGTCACAGGCATCTGGCTGACATGTGAAGCAGGAGGGTCAAGCAGGGAGCACAGGCAGCGAGGAGGGGGACACAGGAGAAGAAAGTCCTTGCACTGCAGTGACAGAGCTGGCCTTTGCTGGCACAAGGGAGTTTGTGCCCCCTCCCATAGGTGTGTGGTACTGTCAGAGTGGCACCTACTCCATGTAGTGGCTGTGTAGTGCATTCACATTGAGGAACAATTATCCAAACAGCAATTTACCTTGAGGAACAATTGTCTGTCCATGTTTGAGGCCCCCCAGCTATGCATTGTGATGCACCAGCCCCAAAGAGCCATGGAATGAGTAGTTAAGATACACTGGGGTAGGGTGGAAAACAGAGGTGAGAAGGGGGACAAGAAATGTCCAGAATGATCTACCCAAAGGTAGGGTAGAGATGAGGAGTGGGAGACAGATCTTCTAATGGTGTTTAATGGTAATATTCTCTGAAAAATAAAATAGAAGAATTAAGCTGAGCTGCACTGCCTCTGTCTCCTCCTGTCTTCTTCTCTTTTCTGCTGTGCACATATTAAGGCACTGAGAATATTAACTGCACCACACAGGTGACACTGAGCTAATAACTGTACCAACACTGATACATGTAAGTCACCAGCATAACTGCATAGGCTCAGGTGAGCTCCTGTAGTGTTGTTCTGCACAGAGACACCCACACCTATTTATTTGAGCTAGGGTTTGTAAACATGAATAGCTGCAGATTTATCAGACTTGGCTGCTGACTGATGGGCTGGCAAAAGGCTGGTGTGGCCTGGGCATTCCCAGGCAGGCGTAGCCAGGGCACCTCACTCTCCTGGGCAAAGCTGCATGCTCCCAGCACCCACACTGAAGCCAGTGGCAATGTTGTGGGAGATCCACTAGATGTAGATACAGCGTTAGACTGTCACTGATACAGGAAAATTGGAATCTGTCTTCTAGGGAAAATTACCTTTCAGTGCCATGAGAGGGGGCAGGTGCTTCTAAACAGAAACTAAAAACCTTTTAAGGATTACACTGATCTTAGGTTTCATAATAACAAGAAGTGTGTTGGTTAAGGATCTTCTAATGTGTTATTTATTCAATCTGGTTTTTTGAAAAAGCCTCCTTTGCTCTGTTGCATTATGGCTAAGCATCACCAAACACCACATGATCCTCTTAAGACTGCCCTCATTTACCCTCCAGAGCCCCTGTCCCCTTTGCAGCAGGGTCTCTGAGATTTGTCAGCTCACCAGGGCTGCACTGGTGGCAGTTCATGCTGTGGGAAGCATTAGTGTACTCTTGGGGGATAGCAAAATACTGAGAAAGAAATGGTAGGTAAATAATGCTTCAGTCCTAAGCTAATGAGTCTCTTTTTTGGAATGCAGATGAGGAATTCATCAAAAGAAGGCTAATGGAAATTTCTAAATATTTAAATCATCTAAATGGTGCATGAGAAACACTGCCTGGTTGTTCTCTGTCCTGGGCAATAGTGCAGAGCATCAACTAATGCAAATCCATCACAGCAAAGTATAGCAGTGTTAGACCATTCATGGGGCCGGCATGGGCGAGGAAAACTCCCTGCAGAACAAGCACCCTGCTTGCAGGGGGACGAGTAAAAGGAATGAAGGGCTGTTATTGCCAAGGGCCTGCTAGAGACAGGTCCACTTTCTCTCTATCAGAAAGGTACTCATTGTTCATATTCTCCACTCATTTTCCAATGTGATACAAAGTTAGGAGAGCAAGTTTACCCTGCAGCGTTTTCCAAGTGTTGAAGAGTAGCAGAAAAAAAATGTCTAGAGAGGAATAAGAAAATAAAATCATTAGCCAACTGATAATCTTCTTATAGATAAGACAGTGGCAAAGCAGAAAAGTTGCCTGCAGGCTAATGGTGCTTGCAAAGAATTGAGCACTCAGGAAGGCTTAAAATGAAAATCGGTAATTTTCAAAGACAAACATCAGATGCAATGGATAACAACAGATTAAAAAGAAAAAGTAGAAATAAATTTAAAAATAATTAGATAAATAACAATTGAAAGACATTTTGAGTTTTTTTCTTATCCATGCCTACACCTGGTGCCAAGGACCATCCCATCCTGGTCCTCAACACAGGCATCAGAGTATCCCCACCAACAGCTCACAAGGCCAGCAGGCAGGTTTGAGCAGTGGCCCTCCAATTATCCAGTGTTTGGATGTGACTGGTGAATGGTTAACATGCTTCCAGGTGGGGTTCTGGTATATACCAGATAAAATTTTCCCAAATCCTTCTTGTGAAAGTTTTGGGAGAGGCCACAGGTGAGGCCCAGTTCCCAGCAGACAGGATGGCTGTGATTGCATCAGACTGACTCTTTCTGCTCTGTCCTTCAGTTTAAGCTAGGATTTGCACCCACGAATGCCTCCACATGCCAGCACTACCCTGCAGGTGTTGCAAACTAACCACCACCCTCCCATCACAGAAAAAAATGTAGCTGACAAAACTGTCACATTTTTTTCAGGCACTTTGAGCTGAAAAAACCCCAACTTCTCAGAGTATAATAATGGCACAGGGACCCAAGATGAGGTGGTGAGGAGATGCAGGTCAAGTGGTGTGTAAAGTGCTTGAGCTGCTTCCCAACCTCCATGCCAACAGCCAGTTTCCTAACCTGTTTTAATTTGCTGGGCAGAGCCTTAAGTCCCAACGAGGAAGTATACAGTTGCTCTGTAAATTCCCTGCTGGAAATAAAGTGATGCACATGAAAAAATGGTGCTCTGTGTCACAGACCACACAACAGGGAAAAAATAGCCAGGATTTGGGTATAATAAGAAAGGTCTCTCTGCCGTGGGTTGGGGTGGAGCTGCCTCACCAACACTGAGCAATGTCCAAGCAGCTGCTTGGCACTAACTCCAGTCAAAATATAGAAACTGGCCCTCACACCTCAGGGCCAGGCTCTGCATTGCACAGGCTGAAAGCTCTCTGAGACACATGAGCCACAAAAGACAGTTGGCTTTTTCTCAATAAATTACTTTGGCAAGAGGTACTTTTTCCCAAAACAAAATTCCTTGCAACAAAATAATAATAGTATTTTTCTCACTTTGTAAAAGGGTTGAGCTGCTTAATTGTTTTTCATCCAATATTTTGACATAGTTACCACAATAGCTACTAAAATGTTTACCTGCTAAAATCTCAGTCTCTGATAAATCAGTGGAAAAGACATTGAAACATTATGACAATACTTCACAAGAAAGCACAAAGAATAATACACACAATAAAGCTAATTTAAGACAAATCAGAGAATTTAATTTGTTTTTAAATGTCTGGAATTTTAAGACTTTGCTCCTAACAACAATGTTGTTTTTCAGCCAGCTTTTCTCAGATGTGCTTTCAGGAGTTATCCACATGCTCAGTGTTTGCTGCTGCCTTCGAAGATTGTAATCTCATTCAAGCAAAGACTCATCTTCTCCCATGTTTGCAAAGCACTTGCACAACTCTGAATGTCATTGGAGTTAAAAGCAACAGACCCATCAACAGAAAGATCAGGCAGATGATAAAAAGGAAAAAAAGGCTTTACATGACATTTGAGTGAAAACATGCTTCCAGAAAGGAAAGATGGATAGTATAAACCAAGATTCACACAGTGATCCAATTTAGTGTCTTGGGGACACTAAATTGTATGGGGAGAAGCACATAAGCACTGTGCCCACATCTGTGCCTGTGTGGCAGCACTGTGAGTGCACAGCCTTCCCCTGCTTGCTGTGGGCACACAGCCCAAGATAGGTGGATGGGCAGGCCCACCATGGACTCCTCAAATGACTAACATTACCTAGATCCCCCCACTGCCAGGGTTTTTTTCCTCTCTCTGCCTAAGCTGTTTACTGCCTCAATATCATGTATTGCTCACTGGAAAAAAAAACACAATCAAAAAGAAAGAGATTGCCTATTATAATGCACTTACTGAAGGTGGGTTTGACCTGTATGTGAACTGAAGGGAGTGGAGGCTAAGGAAAGGACATTCACATATACACAACCTACATCTGGGACATTTGTGAAACTGTCTGTACCTTTTCTGAAATATTTCAGGGGTTCCAAAGTGAAAAATGTTAAAACACCGGTAACAAGGAGCAATTATATGGCTCAGTGCAGTGTCACGTATGAAAGACCCAGCCAAGAAGTCCTAAGGTATATAAATGCCATACTTCACTTGGATTAATATAACCTCTGTCTCACAGGGGTTAAAAGGCAGTTCAGGTATCTTGGTACACTGCTGCAATATGCTGGGCAGACATAAAGTGCTGTTTAAAAGGGGAAGGATTGGATGATGAGAGCTATACAATTTACTCGAGGTCAGAAAAATACCTGTGGTGGAAACAGTCTCCCAACATCAATGCAATGAGCCATGCACTCACACCCCCCCTCCCCTGTGTGTCTGTGTAACCTGCAGAGGGAGGAGAGGGGCCAGCAAAGCAGCCAGCAAAGGGGAAGAATATATTAATACCTGCTCTGCAAATTAAACAAAAGTGTAGGCACTGGAAAACAGTGCCTACAATTTGGTGACAATCTCCTCAAGTCTCTGAATGCCTTCACAGCCATCATCCCTAGCCTGACCTTTTAAACCTGATGGTAATCAGGCAGGAGAGCTCAGTTCTTTACCTCATGTTGTTAATGAGATCAAGTGCATACAGATCCCTCCTACCCCTCCTGATCATTTGTCAGACATATATATATGTCTTATCCTTTACTCAGAGCAGAAAGCATCCAAATGTCATTAAAGCCTGCCCTTACTGTCCAGGGACAACTGTTTAATAGAGCAGGTCACAAGGCCAGGTAACAACTGAAACAGCACCAACTGGCAGGAGATAATTTTCAACTTGTGGTGTAAGATGCATGGAACGGGATATAGTTACTGGGCTACTGAGACAAAGAGGACAAATACAAGAGATAAAACTAATGGTTTCAGCAGAAATTACAGAGCAAAAGACCAGAGGTCCTTTGGCTGGGGCCACCAGGGCAGGGGTTTTGCAGCTGGTGGATGCAGTGTTCCCCAACCCCTGACTCATGGCAAGGACCCAGGGTTAAAAAAAGCTTGTGGAGATGAGACTACAAACAATTTCCAGCTTGCTTTCTCCTCCACTATGCCATGGCCTTCTCACCCAAGGAGCCGCATTGCTTCATGCAACACTATTTGAATATGTATTCATACTCCCAAGTTCAATAGGCTGACAGGAACAACCTGTCTTTGGGCTGAAGGGTTTTTTATTTGTTGGAAATGTCACAGTGCTGTTCTGAGTGTGCCTGCCTTTCAAAAGTACAAACTCTTGAGTGCAAAGGACTGGATTATATCCACTGCAACCTGTCATTGCTAAGTGCAGATGACCCCTTTCTCTCACTCTTATTCTAAAACACACATCCTGTTGTGCAGTACTAAATACTTTTTTGGCAGAGGGTGTAACAGATATGGTGTATAGATTAAAAAAAAACCCAAACAAACACTCATTCAGCTCTTCCTGGAGAGGTTTAGCATGTGATCAGTCTGTCACATGTCAGTTATTCAAAATGAACTCAATGAATGTGTGCTAAGGTGGAACAAAATTTACTTGATGCAGGGCCCTCACCAAGTCATGACTGAACTCTGTAGCAGTCACGGTATGGAGGAGATGCCGTTTCAGCCTCCTTTTCAGCACGTCCATGTACAGACAGATGGAACTTCACAGGCTTCCCACAAGCACTGGGACATTCCCTTCCCACCTTCTGACAGTCTCTGCTTCTTCTTCTTCCCTGACATGTAACCCTCCGTAGTATTCTTCACTCTCCATTATTTTTTCCCTTCCCTGCCTGACCTCTGCCTCCATGCTGTGCTGTCCTGCTGAGCCCCTGCTTCCATGATCCCTGCTGTGTGTGGCAGACGGAAGAACAATGGGTGGGAAAACCCTACAAGCAGAGAGTGACCGTGACTGACTGCTAAGGAAAATGGAAGAGATCATCAGGTCTTGCAAGCTGCCTCTTTCACTTTAAGGAGAACTTTGGATCAAATAAAGATAGGACCTCCTAGGATTCAGTTTCCAGGTGAGACTCCTCATGCATGTTGATGACCCTGTTTTGTCAAGCTGTACAATATCCTGAATGATGCCAACAGACATCATTGGTGGGGAGTGGGAGCCAGGGAGGCTGACACTGCTCTCCATTTGTCACTGAGGTGGTGGGAATCACCAGGAATGAAACACTGGAATCCAGGAATGAATCACCACTGAAAAAACATCACCAGAACAAAGCCCCCAGAACTGTGGCTCACCTTGCTCAGAAGTGTAGATTTGCATATGGGTAGATATAAAGAGAAAATAAATAAGATTTCAAATTGGAGTCATCATTCTTCTGCCACAGCCTTTGTGCCAAAACCTTTGTCTGATACATACTGCTTAATGTGTGTGCATTTTCCTTTGGAGGAATGTAGCCATGTCCTTCTTAAAATTTTCTTGCACAAAATGAAGACGTAATATGCAATACAGCAGGCTGAAGACACATTGAAGATATTTACTACATTCTGCTTATGTAGATGGTGTTTGTTTAACTATCTTTATTCACATTAATTAACTGTTGCATTGCAATTGTCTTTAGCCCCAAATAAAAGTTGTTCTGTACTTCTTTACCAATGTATTTTTAAGCCACTCAGTGCTTAATACAAGTTTGTAACCTGCAGGCTCAAGTCTTGTGGAGACTCATACACATGAATTATTCATAAACTAAGAACTGTGGCTATTAACATAAGTAAAACTACTTGAAAAAGAAAAGTAGCTCACGCTTCAATTTTGTTCAGGAATTGACCTTAATTTGCTCTTCAGATCTAGACTGCCTTATTAGGAAGCTTTCTTGTCTGGTTTTCTATTCATTTTATATAGGTAGGAAACAGATGAAAAAGGTTTCCAAACACGATAAATCTTATAAGTTAGACTGAACTTTCATGACAACTGTGGACAGCATCTTAAACCAAAGGGTTTCCCTGCCTCCCCCACTGCCCCAACATTAATACTTTCTGTGTGACTGTGAGGAGGCAGACAAGATGACTCAAATACCATTAATGTTTACAAGATGGGTCTGTGAAGTCTTAAATCAGTGGGGCTCAGCTGTCATTCTATGCATTTGCATTTGTAGTGAAAAAGCAAATCCCTGATAATTCCTTGATTTTTCTTAAACAGAGAGAAAGCAGAGAATATTTTGAAGAGCAGTGAAACAGAACTCAGCTGTCACATTCACAAAGTGCCATACATTCATCTTGCTGTTAAAACTGTAAGAAAAAAATCTTGTAAGAGCAAAGCTTTCCCTGCTTACAAAGTAAACAGTGAAATATAAACTGGATTACTTGTCATATCAGGAATATATCGCTGATTTTTCAGGGTGTTCAGACATTTTATTCCAGAAAGCCTTCACCAGTTTCTGTGGATTCAAGTTATAGCACAAGTAATGGTAAAGACTTGTAGCCTAAGGTCCCTTTTACATACTACATGCTAGAAAAATTTAAAAAAGGACTCTTACAAAGTTAAAAATTTGCCAGTTGCAGTTGCGACTTTGACGTTTTAAAGTAAAAAATAAGCCAAAATAATTTTGAAGCTTTTTTGCTTTGTTTTGAGTCACCTACCATCCTCTTACCATGTGAGGTGGCTGTAGCACCGCAGCGCAAGACTCACTGCAGTCACAGGTTGCAGCATGAAGATTCACTCCCTGCTCTCAGAACTGGCAGTTAATTAGAAGCCAGTTTATCAACCTTACCACAGGCTGTGAGCCCTCTGAATTTTTCATTATCTCCTCCCCTTAAGAGCACAAAGCCCATAATTTTTTCCATGCAAGCAACAGACCATGGGATTCAAGGAAAGAAAAGTAAATTTTGGACTTTGATCAATGTCTTTGATGCAGTTTAAGAAATTTCACAGATTGAGACACATTCCTGCACTTCCAGTCCAAAACTCCCTTAGTTTCAGACAGGGAAGAGTATTCCTCACTATCCCCTCTATCCATTGCCCCTCAGCTGAGGACACATTTTCAATGCAGAAGGTGCAGAATGGCCCAGCTCTCTGTAGCTCTGGGCATGTGTAATTTTGCATGTTCACCTGAGTTGTGTGGGTGAAGCAGTGTCTGTATCATCTCCTTCAGATTAAGAAAACCAAATTATTTTTTCTCTCTGTTGTCTCAGAAGCACTTGTAAACACTGCAGGACACAGGAATGCAGCCTGGTTTTCTTCTGTCCCTTATCGAAATGTCCTGGCCACTAAGCTTTGACAACAGCTCCACTGCCACTGCCTGTCCTGCATCTGTGGCTGTGTGTCTGTCTGGCTCAGCAGGATGGATGGAGGGCACAAATCTCCTCCTGCACACACTTCTTCATATCAACATCTTCATTTTCTGGAAGCAGCATTTCCTCCATGTTTAGCAGGCCTTACCGACCACTAACACTCAGTAAACTCTGCTAAATATATCTTTCCTTACTTATAAAGTTTTGATTAAGGCTTTAGGAAAACAAATTTGGAAAGACACTTAAAAGAAAACCTAAACAATGTACACAGAGATGAGTCTCTCTTAACATATTCCAAGTAGCTAAGCCAAACCACTGCTCCTTAGATGCTGATGGATCTAGATAAGCAAGGAAGCAGCTTTCCAGTGTCATCAGAATCTCGTATTGCCTTTTCAGTTCTTCAGGAATGTTTTTTTCCTCCATAGTACACACCTGGCTTGATTCAAAGTGAAGGCACCTCTGAGATGTCCACCTCAATACTTAATATTGTTTCAGAGGGGTTTTTTTCCCTTTAATTAACATGGCCTGAAAATAATTATGCATGCAAGGCTAATCGCAATTTTGTGCTTGTGTTCTGCACAAGATTTCAGTACAGATTCACAGTCTTTTTTCAGTACTGTTAGGAGGATATAAAATTAACCTAGCCTTGGTCATTTCTCACTCAAGTTAACCAGTATCATTTTAAGCTTTTCTGGGATCCTACCAAAACCCAACCTTTGGAGCCTGGATCCCAAAGGAAAGAAGGTGTCCATGGGGAAACCCTGGTTCAGACACCAAACCACTTATGATGATGGATGTACTTTCTGCATCAGCTCAAAGGCATTTTATCATGTACTATAAATGCATCCTCAACACCCAGCTCAGCTCGTTGGGAACATATTGCTGGAGCCAGATAGGTCTGACGGTTAAGGAAGAGCAGAGCTTGCAGCCAGGACTTACAGGTCCCTGGTTCCTTGCTGTCAGCTTGCTCTCTGCTTTTCTAGTGCAAAGCTGACCTCTTGAAACTTCATTCTCCCTTTGTGCTGTCCCCCCTTGTACTTCAGTCAGTGCAGCTGCATGACAAGGAACAAGTGGGGCAGCCTTGCAAAGCACAAACCTTGAATAAATAAACTGCAAGGAGAGAAACGAATCCTGACTGACTTCTTGCATCTCTTGACGAAAGCCGTACATCCTGGCAGCCCGTGTGTCTCACAGCTCCAGAGGGATTAGTGTGGTGTTTACCTGCTCTTTCCCAGGCTGAGCAAACGTTTGATCTTGCTAATGTGTACACGAGTTTGTGACAGTTGCCATAGCACAACAGGAACCCTCACTTCTCTCCTGTTGTTCGTAACCTTTGAGGAATAACCAGCCAAGCTTTCTGACAGCATCAAAATGCAGCTCATTTTAAATTAACTTCCAGGGCAAAAAGGGCTGCTTTCAGAGCTTCAGTCACTGACTGAGTTGGATATTCTGCCATCAGCAAGCATCAGATGCCTTTTAGGGGAGGAAAGGGCTGTTCTTCTCCCAGAAAATAGGAAACTGGTTGGCTTTTGGGGATTTTTATGGAGGGGGAATCAGAAAGGTGGTACAGCTGTGCCTACACCTGCACCGGAGAAACAGGGAAACACTTCTGTCTCCCATGGGAATCCAGTTGGGCACTGTTGACTCTTATTTCATGGTATTTAATACTTGTCTCCTGGTAGAGACTAATGTTCCATTGTGTCCCTGGGCACTTTGTGTAAAGAGATATTTCACCACAATAAAAGCAAGGTGCTGCCAAGAATTGCCAAGAATTGTGAGGGGTTGCAGAACAAAGCTGGGGAAGTTTCCTGGTGTATCACAGGTAAAATAAGGGTGGCCCTACAGCAGCAGCTATGCACTGTGTATGTCACAGCAAGGGCCCATAGCATTGCTGTCTGCACAATACTTCCTTTTCTTCATATTATCTTCACTATGCCCATCTTCTTTCATATACTTGAATAGGCATCTATTAAATAGGATTTATATGGGTTAGGGGCCAGAACTAATAACAGCTGATGTGATGGTTCAGCAGTGAGTCATGTACCATGTCTGAATGCCCTCCCCTACTCCACACCATCAACAGTGTCCAGTGTCTGGGTAGCACATTCAGTAAGTGAGAGCAGGAAGAAGCTTGGACAGCCCTCTGGGATTGTGTGGGGGGAGGTGAGCACTGCTTCACACACAGGTGCTGGCATGTCCAGTGTCAGAAAACTAAAACTAAGGAATGAAAAAGGCCTTTGCTACCATTTTCACTCTTTGTGAAATGTTGATCATAAAAAACAAATAATGAAGAAAAAAAAAAAAAGAAAGGAAAATATCTCCATCTACTAGTTTCAGTAAACTGCGTGTGTTGTCATTTAAATAAAAGCTGAAAGAGGAAACAGAATTTTTCCAGAACTAATACCCAGCCATTAATGTTTTTAATGGCTCCACTTATCTCGATCTTATTTTGGCTTGGAACTGGTGGTGTAATGTCAAACACTAGCACTAAATTTATCAGGTTCTGAGGACTATTTGTTGAAATAAACAGCCTATCCAAAGTGGCAACATTAAGAGCATTGATGGAGCCTCAAATAGAATTGGTGGCTGCTTTGCAGTGATAAATTAAATAACAACAGAAAAATTCATGCTGAAGATGTCATGCCCCGTGCAAGCAAACTGAATTCCCATAGCCTCATTTCAGGTCATAAAAGTCTGGTGAACAGAAAACAGCAAGGTACGAAGGTAAGTCCCATTTCAGGTCTAAAAGTCATGTTCTAGTTTAACCCTCATTAAAATCCTGATATAAGTTTTCTTAATTTGGGAGTGGGAAAAAAAAAGGGGGAGGGAGAGAGACCAGAAGTGTTCTCAGTCTTTAATTTACCTACTTACATCATTGCTGCTGCTTCCCTGGGCTTGCACAATGAGGTTAAAAGCCTAAACAAGGAGGAAGCCAGATACTTACTCTGTTATTCTGTGATTTCTCCAGAGGTGACAGTGAGAGGTGAGGTGAGAGGTGAAATGAAAAGGCTTTGCTGAGCATTGATCAATGTCCTTGGTGAGCTGGAGAGTAAAACCTCTGGTGCACTTTTATTTTTAAGGTTATACTTTTAATCAGCAGCGTTTTATCTATTTTTTCAGTCACACTGGAAGTGCGTGCAGAGAAATTTCATGTTACAAATCAAGAAGTCATGCATTATATTCACACAGGTAAAAGGAGAAGTAAGATTCCCCCTTTTCTCCTGGACTCTTAGAGCTCTACCTTTCTTCAAGGAATTGCCACTGCATGCATGGCAATGTGCAGTCCATCTCGCCTGGAATAACCCAAGGTATCCTGTAAATACTTTACCAAGCAGCAAGCACCCCAACTGCCCAAGCTGCCTTTTCACAAGCTGTCTTATCACTTCCTGGGGCCCTGATACCTAAAGGACTTAATTAACTATCTAAAAATGGCACAATGATTCTGCAAAAGATAGCTAGCAAGTTGTCACTACATAAATTTATATTCATATTCTTACAGCTGGTTCAGTAAGACTGCTCTAGCTTAAAACTAGAATCATACTATCTGTTTTCTAGAGTGCTTGATTAAATTAGTTTCTTTTCTTATTTGTGAGACCTTCTCAAAGGACTCCTGTTTCCTCTCAGCCTGACTTTTGTCTAGGTGCCAGATAGCTTACACAAACTAACCTGTTTGTGAACAGTTGATTTCGACTGGCAAACGAAGCTGCCTGGCCCATCTCCAAAGTGCTGCTTGGAGCCCTCTCACACAGGTCTCCTGTGACAATGAGCAAACAGCACACCCAGGTTCATGTGCCTCCTCGCAGACAAGGGCCAGTATCTCATTTCATGACTGCAGAGGAAAGTTGCCACTTGGCCCTTCCAGTGCTACACAGGCTGTGCCAGTGTGGCCATTATGAAAGTACAGCTTGTACTTGCCAAAAAGGTTCTTCAGCTCATTCTAAAATTAACTACAAATGCAAAATTTGCCTGCCTTTTCCAGCTTTGCCTTTTGCCAGCCTAAGTTTTTCTTTTAACTGAAGGATCATATCTTTTCAGAGAAAACAGCAAAGAGACAGTTCTGGTATAGACAGGATTAGAAAACTCATTTACGAACAGACATTTGAAGCTTGGCTGGATTTAATGAAGAGACATGTCAAAACACTAAATATTAAAAGAGCGCAAAGTTTGATAGTAGAAGAAAGTTTTTCATTAGAAAATATCAGAAAGCTTTTGTAGAGAAAGGACTCCTCTTGAACTCTATCAAAGTCTGTGTGTGAGGTCTGTGCATGACTATGAATTTAATTTATGGACTAAAGGGAGAAGATTGGTAGAGGATCTTGGAGACCCCAGCTATTGTTCAGAAAGGGAAAAAAAAAAAGAAGGAAGGGAGAGCAGAGAGGAAGTAGAATTGGGAGAAAGAATGATTCTTGCAAAAGTCATCAGATAGAAGCTATGGTTAATGAGTTTCCATGTAGGAAACTAAGAGATACCGGTGAGAAACAACAGAGAAATCAATGTACAAGAAGTTAATGAAGTCCAGAAAGTAAAATCTGGGAAATGGAACTTCTGTGCAGAATTTAAGAACAAATACTGTAGAGAAATCTAAACCACAATCAAATAGCAATCAAGATTTGATCTCTGAGATTGAAATAGTAATGAGAAAACAGAAATAAATAGCAGACGGCTGTAATCTTGTCAGTAGTGGTGATGGCATAAAAAAAAATTCCTTAAGGTTACTAGAAAAAGATATTAACAATTTAGGAAGATAAGTATTACAAATGACAATGGAAGGTTTTTAGTTCCCAGACATCAATTAGACATGAAAATCAGATATCTAGTTTGATAGCCATGAAATTTGTTTGCAATTGAGAAACACATTCCTAAGCAAAGAAAGGTTTTGTATCTGGTCTTGTTAAATCATAATGCTACCATGAAAGTGGTGGCTGCAGAACTTACTCTTCCCTTATGTGGGGTTAAATTAACTAGAAGGAGCAACAAAAAGAGCTCATATTAAAGATTATTCCAGAAGAGAAATCTGTAGGCTACTTGAATGAAGCTAATGAGTAAAGGCAGAGGTGTTGAGGAGTTGAGAAAATTGAATGAGACTTGGGTGTTGGACATTAAAAAAAAGTGCTACTCAAATCTTCATACTGAGAAAAGGAGAAAATTTTAAATAAGAGTCCTAAAATTGTTTAAGCAAATTGCCACATAAAAATTGGGAATATGTAAAAACCTGAATATCAGTAAAAAAGATCTTTTACAAAATTCAAGATTATATATACACCTATTCTAAAAGCTGAATCTGTACCTCTGTATAGCTATTTTGCAGTGCCTATCCCTGTATTATAAAAAAATCTTTTACCCTTTCATCCCATAGATGGCAAAAGAAGGACAGAGTTCACTTCCACTTCCAGAGATGATGCTGGGGCACACCTTTGTTGTCAGCTTGACCCCGCTGACTTTAACAAAATGTGTTAATGTGTCCTTCTCCACCAGCCAAATGGAAGGAGGGCAACCAGAAGAGGTGTAGAGCTCAACCTGTCCATGAGCTCAGGTGGGACTAACTGGAGCCATCCACATTCCCTTTTATGTCCTTTCTCATCTTTGATCTGTTGCTGCCTTCTGGCTTTGCTATGTAATAAGGCTCCTACTGTTTTTAAATATTACAGGTTTCTGCTGCTCTTTCAACACTGCCCTGAAATTACTGAACAGAGGTTCCACAGTAACAATTTACACAAATGGTGGAAGTGCAAGTTATAGTCCCCGTTTTCTTTCATTTTCACTCATTGTTCAATAATTCATATATACTCAAGATTTCAAATTGCCTTCAAGTTCTATGACTAATAGGCTGTGGAGCTGTAATTTACTCACATGAATGTTTCATTATTTCCTTTCCAGTGAATTTGGAGAAGGTATCACAAAACCTCAATTCCTTAGCATTGTAACAGGAATCCAGTGACTGAGATGAAATTTGACTCTAATTTAACATGTAAATTCTGACCATCAACAAAAGGGAAAAGATCACATTGTAGTTTCACTTCATCATTACCTTCCATTTACCAGGAGTGCTTCAGATGCCTTTGGAGAAGGTCCCAGCACAAAGAAGAGAAAAATAGGACATGTGAAACATCAATTATTAAAATATAATATTCATTACAATGGATGTAGCCACTAGGAATGGCTAATGGGCTCAGAGACACATGTTGGTCTTGATTTACAGATATTAACTGATGTACTGATATTTAGACAGAATAAGTACTGGGTATATAAGGGGTGGCATTAAGAAAGCACCCACTTAGATTCAATAAAAAAAGAAAAAGAAATGCTATGTACTAATATTTTATTCTCTGCCCTTAGGGCTGTAAGGTTGAAAACCACCCCTTAGGTTTTCTCCAAAAAAGCCCTATAATTTCTGTATTGTAGCATCTTAAAATTTACATACTTTTGAATATCTTGTTTCCCTCCTATTCCCTGCTCACTCCTGGTATTCCTTTCCTCTGCTTCCAAAGCTGCTGGGGCTCTTGCTCTCACAGAAGACCATCTGAAACTCTTTGCTAACTCATGCCTACCCACAGCACCACTAGCCCAGCTCTCTATCTGGGCCAGTGCACCTTCTGACTCTTGCCAAAGGGCTATGGCTGCCAGAATTTATGTTATGCACATCTGCAAACCTCTTCATGCACACTGACAATTTGCAGCCATCCTTCCCCAGCCAATGCAAAAGCTGCCTCATTGCCCCAGCCCTTACCCTGGGACAAAACGCCCTGGATGGCAGCAGCCCACGCAATGTCTTATCTCGTGGAGTTCCATCAAGGCTAGCCACAACAAGTCAGCATGTACACAGCAATTCCCCAGAACTGCTGCAATGAAAGGCAAATCTGGAGACCTGGCATATACAGCCCAGTTCCCAGGAAAGATTGCCTAATGAAGGGAGGGGATTGCCAGTGTTGTTTTTTAAGAACAGGTTACACAAAAAAGCAACAGAACTGGCAGAGCCAGAGATAAACAAGCCTGCCTTTGGGCAGGGGGAGGCATTCAAAGACATGGTACATTCTCCTCTGCTTTCTATCATCTGCCTAGGTACACTGATTTTTGGCATATTTCTTAAGCCTTCTCTTTGTGCCCACACTAATTTGGATGATGAACCAGCAGGGAGGTGCTGGAGCAGGAATCAGGATGAGCAGGGCATGTTTTCTCCTTCAGTGCTGCCTCACTCTTTGACCTTGAGCTTCTCACATCCTGCTGTGTTCGCCAAGACTGTGCATCTACAAATAAAGCTCGTGGTAATTCATCTGCGTCACAGAGCTGAGATTCTGGATGATAATCAATGTGGAAAGAAACTTTTTTTTTTTTCCTTCTTTCACTAAAAGATTAATCACATGAAGCAAGAGGGAAAGAAATTCTAACTTATGTGAAGAATTACTGTATCAGGATTTAAGGAACAGTCACAGAAATGTATGCTTACACTGCATAAAATCAAACCAGGCTTTGCAATGCTAACTTTACTTTCTAATGGACACAGCAATACATTGTCCCACGTGTTTTACTTGTGTTGAAGTAAGCTCCAAAATACATTTCTGAATTTGTGGGGAGACTCATGAGAAGTAGTGAACAATCAACCATTTCAATTAAGTTCACCTGCAGCTAAAATGTCTGAAATGCAAATTTGCTGGATTGAGGTCCTGGCCTCACTCTTCTGCCCTGTGGTGCTGAATTTCCCAAGTGAACCCTCATTTTTCCCAAGTGTTGCCCAAGTGAGCACAAGTGATTCCAACACCTCCTTAGTCTGAATTCGTGAGTATTCAGAATATGCAGAGAAAGGAACCTTGGTAGTGAAGTAGCATTGTAAAGTGGTTGACTTTTCCCCATATTTATCATTATAAGGACTAAAATTCCTTTGAAACTAATATAATTCCCCATGGCTATTCATTCATGCTAACTGTGGATCTGTCCTAGGCAATCCACTAGCAAGCTCCTACCAAAGTGGGATTAAAAAGTATATTTACACTGTAATGTCATGTTATAAAGTTGGAACTTGGATTGATAATTTTTGCAGAGCCAAATTATTTTGTGTGAACATATGCTAGAATCAACATCCTCTCCCACGTTGTACTGTGTCACTGTTCATTTCCCAAAGAGATATTAAGTGGGAATGAAAATCATGACAAGCACTGTGACCACCATTCATCCCAAAATCCATTCTTTAAATAAATTACCTTTTCTGTTGATCAGTAGCTCCAGCATCTGATGCTAGGAAGGCTGAAAGTCAGGGACAGAATTAACTGTTTTATCAGCTGCCTTTCATAACTCCGACCACATCGGAATTCATGCTACAAACAGGCACGAGATAACAGCAAAGGGTGAGTGTGGAGTACAGAACTGACTCAAGCCTTCTGCGTTTTCAAATGGTATGGAAATCTAAAATCCTTAAAATGTTTGTTTTCATCAAGATTTAAACAATATGAAGCTGTTTTGGTAATATCTTGGGTTTCACTCTTCATGAGGCCTAGATGATTGCAGATCCTATTTCTTTTTATGCCCCCTTTATTCCGGTAAAATTAAATGAGCTTTTCATTTAACAAGAGACTGTCTTCCTTTAAAGTGCACTGTCATTTGTGTGTTTCTAAAATGGCAGATGCCATTTTTTGCCCCAAAATCAGAGTTGATAAGACATTAAAGCCCTGTGCACAATGTCATTAAAGTCTTGCCTGTAATTGAACTTTTTTTGTTCCACATTAATCTTCAGACATGCTATTTTAATGTGGAAGGACATAGCCTGTGCAAAACCTTGACAATGGAAAATTTACTCATTGTGTCATGGGTCCTCCCAGAGAATAAAGCAAACAAATATTATAAAATCCCTGTTGCACTGATTCATCTGTTTCTCCTTGGTTAAAGGAAAGAATAACAAGAAATCTGGGCAGTAATGATTATTAAACAATTACTTTCCATCTTCAGTAAATTTGCAGGTTTAAGAAATCATCTATTTTCATTTCAAATTTCTCAGTACACAGTTTCTAAAATGCAAAAACATCCAGATTTTTAAATGTTTATCTTAATAAATATTAACATTTAATTATTTGGATTTAAACATTTAGATCAGTGTTCTAGGCTCTGTTTTTGTCTCTAAGTCCTGGTGATTATTCTAGCATAATTACTGAACCTTGGTTTTGTTTTGGTATTTATAACATGTTTGTTATGTGCAAATGGAAGTCCTCTCAGTTTTTTTTTGCATATCTATTTCCTTTGGTCCTTCATTCCTACATTAGAAACCTAGAAAAATATCCTTATGAAATAGGAATAGAGATACAAATATGATTTAATTCAGGTGTCAAAATTATGGAGTAGAATTATATGCCAGAAGATTTGTGATTTTCAGGTAATTTCCCTGGAATGCTTCTGTCTCATTTAAAATGTTAATTTAAAGCCTGAGGGGCCAGCCCGTCATGCACTCAATATACTGGGCTGAAAATGAAATTCTTTACTGACAAGGTGTGACAAACCCTTGCTGCCAGAAACCAATATATTGCTGATGTCTGCATGTTTTGTAGCTTTAATCCAACAGCACATTGCTCTGCAGGCAGATACTCCTATGTAAAGGAGGCAACTCAGGAGGGAATGTATTATTATTAAATATACATAGGAACAAAGAAACATCCTGACTGTATTTTTTCCAAGCACTTGTGCATAGGTATAACACTGTGATTGATGTTGCTATATCCATGCACTAATAGCCAAACAGATTTCCAAATTCACAAGAGCCATTGGAGAACATCCAATTCCCCTCCATTCACCTGGATGTCATAAAAGCAGTTGAGTGATGGCTGATCCTGGGCTAAAGCAAGTTTGCTTATTCTTGGTAATGGCATTCTCAGTAATAGCAGGAGGAGTTCTGTTAAAAAGTATTTGGCCAAATAGACCAGATTTTCAGCCATGTGTAAATCTCTATTAAAATCCTCTTTTAGAGCATCTTCAGTACCTAGTAAAAGGTGTAGACTTACTTCCCACAACTGAAGGAAACACAAACCTGCTTTGTATCCACAAAATGTGGGGTTTTCAGTGTTCTCTCATCTTACTGTAATGTCACTCAGCTGAAGAGAGTTTTTAGTGTTTCCTCTGTAAGCAAACTCCCTGGTGAGACTTGAGCCCACTTCTTACACCTTTTGTAACAAAGACTTTTCAGTCTATGCACCCGGTTCTTTTCTTTAGCTTTCAAAGAGCAAAGCCTTTTTGATAGTAGTTTTCTGGGAAAGTAGGTAAGATTCATGGGGTGACCCACAGTGTGAATGTATCTGTAGATAATCACATGAAGGAGAAGAGAGACTTTCTTATCCCAAGCCACTCTCCTTAATGCACTCCTGATGCACACAGGCACAGCCTTTGCTCCTGCCCTTCTTTTCAATCTTGATGCATTTTGTGTTTCTGCATCTGGAGGAGCTGCCAGGGTGCCCTGATCTGCCCCTGCAGCAGCCACAGGAGGTAGGTGCAGAGGAGGCAGCCTCCAGCATGCATCTGCAGTTACTGCAGGCTAGAAAATCCTCCAGGTCATGGTATTGTGGGAAAGATCCCCTGCTGCTGGAGTGTAAATATGGCTCACACATCTCAAAAGATGAGTAAAATAAACCTTCTTTGATCAACAGTTTTATTCAGATTCCTAAATCAAAGACTAAAGATATAGCATGAAAACATAAGAAAGTTCTATCAAAGTAACAAGCTGAAAATAATTTTTTTTATCCCATTGCTTTAATGAGACGGATGTAGTTTGATTATGCTCAGTCATCATTTTCTAAACTTGATCTTAATTTCCCTTCATGTATCAAGTTCCTACTATATAAAATCATATTTGCTTTCATCCATTCACCCCTGATGTCAGCTTTCCAGGTTGCTTTGTAATTTACTGTAATCCTCCTATGGGTGAATCACCTTTCATGCTGGTGTCTTCTGCTAGAAATATTTTTTGTGTCTTGTTGCACTTTACTGAACTGTGTTCTTCCAGAAAGTGACTAATGACCCCACTAAAACTCAGAAGTGGTTTACAACCAGTAGAGTTTTCTGTGATAGAGAAATAGCTTTAATGTCCATGACAGCTTTGGAGGCTCTAGCAGATGCAGTTTAAGAACCAAAACATTTGGGGAAAAACATATAACACAAATACTGTGTCGCTTCAGTATCACTTGTACTGCCTGGGTATTTCTGGGAATAATGCCAGCCTAAGGTGGCACATACACCTGCCACAGCTGAGAGCAGAGTGCCAAGTGACTCCAGCTGGGCCTGGCTCAAGAGCTGTAGCTCTTGTCAAATACCCTGTGAATAACAGACTGGTTTGGATCAGTTCAAACACCACTAGAAAACCGTGTGTAGGACCGACAGTGTTGAATAAAACTATGCTTTTCCCTTTTTACTTTTTGCTGTGAAAGTTTCACACTCTTGATGATTCTTTGGTGCACAATTCCACAGGCAAGGAGTGGCTGAGAGGCACAGCTCCCATTTGGGCTAAGGTTAAATTCCCAAAGCAAGAGTCCCTGGGCTAGAATGACCCACGGTGGCTGTGAGATTCATATCCATCATCACATTGGATCAAGACAATCGCTCCCAGTGAGTCTGTGTTGATGTAGTGCAGTCTGTTCTCTGGAGAAGAGCCTTCAGTCTGGACTGGGTGGAGCAAGGAAGGGTTTTAACCGAGCACTGGGTCTTACTCTTTCTGATGGGTAGAGATGCTAAAGCACAGGGCAAAGCTTTAGAGGGGTGGGGTGATACTGGCTGCAGGAGATGTGAAACGCAGTCCTAGGCCTGCTGGCGTGGAAAAGGAGGTTTTCTCCTCTCCTGTAGACTTAAAATTCTTTGATACTGCAGAAAACTGCACAGCCCAAGATCTGGTATTCAGTCCACTTCGGTCCACTTCTCTGTTGAATCTCTGGCACTACTCAGACTCTTCCTGAAAGATTCCTATTATTGTGAAATACTCCTGAGACAATAAAGGACATGGAAACTGCAGAGAAGCTGGAGAGATATCCTCAGATATGAGATATCACAGGACAGCTCTCTTTTTCTAAAGCTAAGTTTATTTTAGAGCATTTTTTGCACTTGAGTGAGGTGATGAAATTTCAGATGAAATTTCTAAAATTTTATCTATTGCCTCTGCCACTGGTCATTGAACATGACACTCTTTGTAGTTACAAATAACTCACATAGCATGGAAAAAAGCCAAGCCTATGGCTCATGTGGATTGATGGAAGTAGGCTGATCCCACATACTGAGGAGGTCTTGTGACACTGGGCATCACCATCCTCCAGCTTTCACACCAGCAAGCAAACAGTCAACACTGGCTTCAGAGGCACCTGGAGAGCTGTTTGAAAGTCTTCTTCAAACAACAGTAAATTATTCTGTGCTATTGTGCTTTGAGCTCTTAGGGAGCTTTTTGAATCCTCAGAATATAAAGCTCAGAATATGCTTATTTAAATGTCAGAATATAAAGCATAATCAGACAATCTCCATATAGAGAAGTGTGTTGGAAATAGAGCTGTGCCAAAGTGTTGACTCACAAGGCTTTTTAATGGCTTTTATTTACAATCAGAAGATAAACTACAGAACAGGCATTATTGTGAGAATACATTCTACAGCATTGTAACTAGCCAAATAATTTCAAGGGTCTTGTGCTCAAATCTCTATTAGCACAGGACGATCTCATCCCTGAATCAGGAGCCTACTGAGAAAATAAGAGAAACAAGAATGTAAAGCTTCTTGGAAGTGCTGGAATATCAGTACAGTGCAGTTATTATGATATACAATGCACAGTGTACTATAATGAACAAGCTGTCTTACTGTTTATCTCACTTAGAACCTCCCTACAATAATGGTTTCTTGGTAAGATACATCTTCATAATCTTTATTATATCTGTTTTCTCATAAAGAGTTTTTCTCTTTCCCATTTAGCTGTTATTGGCAATTCTCCTTTAGGTACATGCATCTAATGTCATATAAAAGAGCTCTGTGAGACATTTTCATAACTGAAAATCAGTGTATTGTACCTCATCCTTCAGCTGCCCAGCTGTGGAGCTGGTTCCACCTCAAACAATGGCTCATTCCACAGCCAAAACTTATTTTCCTTTTTGTTCTCCAGTGCTGTTCTGTCTCTACTTTTTAGGTGCTACATATCCTTTTTGAGTCCTGCCCTAGAGGAGCATGGCTTTCCAACCCTGAGGCCACAGAGCAGAAATGCTTTCTTATTCTGTTTCACTGCTTCCTCTTTTGTGGTGTTCCTTACAACGTAAATGAAACACTTTCAAAAGATGATGGTAGGAACTCAAATCCAAAAAACTGGGAGTCAATAGACTTTCTAATGGAACATTTTTAATGGAACGTTGTGGAATCTCTCCTCCCTCCTCCCATCAACCTCCCCCTCCTCCTTAGGCAATACATTACCTGTTATTTTTTTTCTCCAGTAAGTGATAATCACCTTCTTATCTTATCTAGCATTCCC
The DNA here is from genome assembly GCA_013397555.1 of Urocynchramus pylzowi. Classification (NCBI taxonomy): domain Eukaryota; kingdom Metazoa; phylum Chordata; class Aves; order Passeriformes; family Fringillidae; genus Urocynchramus; species Urocynchramus pylzowi. The sequence continues at coordinate 177,085 of VZRH01001875.1, read as the reverse complement.
CATGCTATTCCTGAGGCTCAAGCTGCCCAGCCACTCTCAGTTGTCTTAAATGATTTACACATCTAATTAATAACAAAGTAGCTAGGATTTAGCTCTGGAGCTCAGGGCTTCAATTTTATGTCCAAAGAAGGACTTTGGGTTCCTGAAAGCTTATCTGCTTGTTTCAAATACAGAAATTGTTCTCATAAGAGATTATTCCCCAGAATTGTCATGCCATATGTTTTCTGTGGTAACAGGATGTGGAGAGACAGAAGAAGGATTCAGAGGAAGGGAAATGTAAGTTAGGTCTCTGAGGGGATGTTGTCCCACAGTGGCAATGTTTTTACTCACACTTTGTTTGATTATCTGGTTGGAATTACCACTGATAGAATTACTCATCTAGTCAGTGTGTGGTCATAAAATGTCAAAAGTGAAGAATAATAAATAAGTACCTCAGTCCAGGAGTTCTTTACAGGCTTTAGTCTGATGGTAGAAAAGCTTTAAGAACTTCCAAGTTTATGAGCCTTCACCACTAGAAAGATGAATATTTTACAATACTGACATCAGAATCCCTTTTGTAAGTGATTCAAATTCCCTGTCTGAAATTTCAGTGAGATGAAGAAAATGGTCTTCTGTAAATGGCTCTTTGACATGCATAGAGGACTTCTGTTTTCTTTTTTCCCTTTGATAACAAAACATTCATAGTAGAATTAGATAAACTTATGAAGATTAACAATATTTATGAAGAGGTGAAAAACAATGATAGCAGATTAAGATCCTTCTTTTTTTTTTAATTTAAAAATTTTAAAGTTAGTTTTTCAGACAACATGTTCATTGATAATATTGTACAATTTCTCTTTAAAAGGCTGAATCTCTGTAGCAGTCGTTTACTTTATTTGGGGTGTGCTGCAACAAGGATCTGGTTTATATTTGCTGCATAAAAGACTTAATGACATAAAAAATTCTACCTAAGATCCTTCAAAAAAGAAACCACAAAACAACCACTAACCAAAACCGAAAACCAAACCAAAACAACAGCAAGCCCTCCCCCTCAAACACACAAAAAATGACCAAGAAAAAGCCAAAAATTTACAAAGCTTTGTAAAGTACATTTTGGAAAATTAACTACAGAAACAACGATTTGAAAATCATTATTTTTGTGATTTTTAAATCATTGTAAGAGATTACAGAGTCTTTTGACAGGGAAGAAAATGGGGTGGAAGGTACATAGAAGATTAATGATATAACCAGCAAACCTTTGTTCATTCAAATACAAACTTTTAGGCCCAGTAAAGTCTCAACAGCATCAGAGACTGGCCATAAGCAAATGGTTAAAATGCCTGCAACCCCACCATAAAAACATCTCCAGCTGAGAACAGAGGAGCTGTGCATTTTGAGCAAGGACTGATGGGTGCGTCAGAAAAATATTGTTTACTTCTCTCCTTAGAGCTAATGGCAAAACTGACACCAGCAAATAAATAATAAGTAATTTCTCAAAACAGAGTGAATCAGCTCAGTGCTGGTTCTTCTATTAAGGCCTCACTCCTGCTCAGCACTTTGTATTCAGCAGGAACGCCACGATGGCTGAGCAAAGCAAAACAGGGTAATTAAGTTGCCCTTTTCTTTGACAGAAAAGAAAGATCTCCTTGTTGGAGTTTAAAGTTTCCTATTGCTTCCTTCCAGAGGCCGTGATATCTTCCTAAACAGCCTGGTACATGTAAAATTAAAGCCCTGGAGATGAGAAGTATCTTTAGTTGTGTGTTTATTGTCAGCCTTTCATTCACCATGTCCTGGGGCTGGCGAGGCAGCTCTCTAAAGGAAAGGCTCTGGGTGGCTGCTCACCTGCTTCCTCTTTAGGAAATCTCTATTGCCTCTTGCATCTTTCCAATAGCTACTTCAAAAGTCTTTCTCCTAGTTTTCAAGGTCAGTTGGTTCAAGTTCAAATATACTAAAATGAATAGTTTTGCCGGTGTGATTTCCCACAGCCTTGTTTCCTACTACCTGATGTGTCCCCAAGAGCAGGGTCTTGTCCCTCCCTTCCTTCCAGCATAATCTATCCTATCAGTCCCTCCTTTTATGTCTCTTTCTCAGTGTGACACACCCATCCTCCATTCTATCAAAGTCCCCATCTCAAGCCAAACACCAGCATGGCCAAAGACAGTTAATGCCATACCCTGGTGTGAGTTTTCCATGTGCTGGCCAGTTCAGTGATCCATGGTGATAATTATGGACATCCAAGGGGGCAAACTCCTGCATTGGGTACAGCCCAGAATCCCACCCTGGCTCTTCTCCACGTGCCAGCTGGATGTGCAGGAAGAGAGGATCCTGAGGCTTCTTGCCCTCTGTCAACTGCCATGGACACAGAGCAGAGGCATTTTCATCCAATTCTTCTCCTTCAGTAAGTAACCCAGGAGTGAGTTCTGGTTCAAACAGCCTAGCAGGAATGTGGTCAAATGACCTGTGCAGCAACTGGTTACAATATTGAAATTAGGATGTCTACCACTAGTTTCTGGGGTTAATAACCTACTGCAGTGCATGGGGGAGACACCAGCTTGCAGAGTGGCTGGAGATTCTTGTTTAATATTTCAGACAAAAAAGCTGGTTTGACCTTTTTTGAAAGTGAAAGAATATTACCATGCTGTCAGACAGGAAAAAAAAAAAAAAAAAAAAAAAAAAAAAAAGACTAGAATATATATTAAAGCCAATATAGAATATACATAAAAAGAAGATGCAACAAAAACTGAGAATGATATGAAATTAAAACAAGGTAGTTTTACCATCATTACAAAAATCAAGGTAGTTTTACCATCATTACGTAAATTACTGAGTGGGCAACTTTTATTTTGTGGTCTATCTTGCAGCCAGTGATCTATTTGACTCAGACTGTTGTACTGTCCTTCAGTCTTCAGCTCCCCTGCTCACTGCCACCTGTTTGTCACACACGACACTTGCTCATTGCAAAAATGCTCAGATAGGTGAGAGACTCCTTTTCCTGATTATGGATTCTTGGCAGCAGTGAAAGGCTCCAGTTTGAGCAAGGCTTGGACATTCAAATTCTGGTAGAATTAAAATTACTAAACTGGTGTCTAATATTTTGGGTTTGGTAAAAAAATACTTCCACAAGCAATGTGCTCATATTTAGATGTTAATACATTTCTGATGTAAATTTATTTGAAAAATAAGGATCTACATTGTATAGGCAATAATTCACATGAAAAATATGCTTTTAAAGGAATATGTAGAACTTTAAAATCTTCTCTGGCTATTTAATTCAAAATTCCTTGATTTTATAGATAAAAAACCATTTTTAAAACAGCATTTAAGGCTTTCCATCTCTTTCAAGATGTCTTGACATGTGCTGCATTTTTACATTATTCTAATTTCTTTCTCCTGAGACTCTAGAGTTCTGTATATGAATTAGGCAAACTAAACATTAGCCTAAATGATAAAGAATATAGTTCTTTGCAATATCATTGTATTAAAATAAAGGCCAGAGATACAATTGTGACTTCTGCTGGCAAACATCATTTGAAGTGTCTGAAGAGGAAAATTAACTTGTTTTCATATGTGTTGATTATTTTGAAATATGAAAATCAGGAAAAATTGCATGTTGTTGTGTGCTCATTTCTGTTTTCAAATTAAACATTTGAAAGCCTCGCTTGGTTTCAAGTTCCTGTTTTCTATGTATTACACAGTCCCCACATAGCTGCTACCTGAAAAATTCCAAAGGGCAGACTGATGATATAAGATGGTGGGAGTGCATAATCCTGTGAATGTCTCTTTCATTTCCTGGATGAAATATCAGGCTTCACGGATCAGTAAATTATTTTAGGTTTTAATCCATCAAAGAGGCGCGAGTTGGAAAGCTGCAGCAGCGTGGGATGGTTGCAGGAGTGGGGATGTTGCAGGGGATGGGGGTGTCTTGCTCTGCCCTCAGTGTGGCAACAGCTCCTCCAGGAGCTGGCAAAGTGAGGAAGGCAAGGAGAGCTGGGGGCTGCCGGGGGCTCCTGCCCAGCCAAGCCCAGTGGCAGCCCAGCACAAGGGACACTTGTGCCTTTCAAGCTCCTTTTCACAGTCAGCTGCACCCATTTCAGCCTTGCTTGCCCAGGTGTGAGCAGTGGGCTCTGAGCCCCAAAGCACAGGTAGATCTCTGCTACTGGTACCTCAGGCAGAAAACCAGAGGCAAAGAAGGGCAGCCCCTTGTACCAACTGTGGCCTGTGTGTGCGATGCTGAAAAGGCACTGCTATGTACAGTGCGTACTGCATAACACTTGGTGGTGTTTGGAGTGAATTTCTTCATTTTTTTCATTGTTTACCTCATCTTTCAAACTATGAATTTCTTATCTCACTTACTATCTGCCATCTACACAGAGCCTAAGACACCTGGCTCCAAACATCCTCCTGTTTCATCTCAATCACCAGCACCCTGACACCTGCAGGTGCACACACGGCCGGGCAGCCACTCTTTATCTCTTCTCCCTCCACACCACAGAGATTAAATATTTGTGACCTGCTGAGGCAGTGAAGGATTTGTCTATAGAAGTAGTTTTAAATGCAAAGCACACAGAAAACAAACTGCAAAGATACAAATTAATTTTGGATCCCAGGACACTATCTTGATACAAATTATAGCATAATGTGGTTCTGCAACCTTTTCTGAGGTGGCTTCTTCAAACACCCGTGCTGTGTACAATCACTTATTAACATTTGGTGGAAGTCTGTAGGGTAACATGAAATTAAAAGTCACTCTGGCTGTATGCACTGATGAGAAAAGCTCGTTTTGAATTTCAAATAAAGCTTGTAGGACTGCAGAATACTCATATGAGCAATTCCCATATTAGAAGGCATCTTCCAGGAAAGCAATTAACATTCCATCTCCTGTATTTTCACCACTGGAGAATTTGGGTGCTGACAACCGTTGACATCTCCTTACTTACTCCATTTCCCCTTGCACATCCAGCTCCCACACATGAGTGCTGTTTCTCAGCTCCAGCCCTCTTATTAGTGATAATAACAATGCTTCGGCGAGAGCAATTACAAAGCAGCCTCTCGAGAGACCTGGCAGTCATTTCCCCTCGTGCTAAATATGTCAGGATCTGTGTCACCTACAATTTGACCAAAAAGTAGTTGAAAAACTTCCCCACAGCAATGTGTGGTGCTGATTCTGTCAATTAGCAGGCACCAGGACAGTGGCAGGAGGCTGCACACAGGCTAGGCAGGGCAGCCAAGAACCAAAGCTGCCAGGGGCTGGCAGCAGCCCTGGGTGGGGCTCTGAGAGGGCAAGACAAGCACTGTGCCTGGGTGCTGCTGGGACAGGGCAGACAACCTTCCCACAGGTCTTTCTATACAGCATATTTCTAAGGATGGTGTATTTCTAAGGAGGCTGTCCCTCCCACACTGAACTTTTTGTGATCACTATGCTCATAAAATTTAAAAAATGCACCATGTAGAAAAGTAGAAAAGTATGAAATAACCCGTACCATATTTTTAAAGGTTCAACCAACTAAACTCAAAGCCTACTATGTTAAAAAATGGAAACAATCTTGCATTGTGTCTCCAAACAGGTGCTGTAATAGAACATACTGTTTTCAGGTCAGTGGACAATCCTGAAAAAAAAGTAACATGTGGTACTGAATAATAATTTACTGGTGTTAGAAAGATCTTTATAAATAAATAAATTGAATGAGCGATGAGAAATACAATTTCAGTTTGCTGAATAAATTTATACATACCAGTCCTGTTTTTCCTGCGTTAGAGTCTTAAAAAGATCTCTGGAAATATTCTCAAGAATTTATTTCAGGAAGTAAAAAAGGTTTAGTTCTGAAATCCTAGGCTATATTACAGATTTATGGGTATACTTGACCAGAACACAGTTATTATTTTGAAAGTAAAATTCATCTTCTCCAGTATTTACCCTTCTTGTACTAGCAGGACCTTTCTTTGTCCTTCTCTTCTTTTCCCACACATACCACCAATCATTTTAATGAAGTTGCCAAGGTTTTTCTCCTTTCTTTCTCCAAACTTTGCTGTGTGACTGAGCTCACCCAGCATTAGATTAAGCACCAGAATATGTTTTAGTAAACAGAATTTACTCCCGACCTTCAGCTCCCCATCCACTGTTACAAACCAATCTTTCATTCCCTTAAGGCAACATCTGAGGAAGAAGCCTCTGTATAAAAGAGTTACAGCTCATTCAGGCTGCAAGGGATAAGCTGTCAAAACAATGCATTGAACGGGGTACATCCAATAATACTCATGTCTGTTCAAACCACATCAAGGCTTGTATTCAATGCACTGTTCAAATGTCAGTTTTGAATCTTGTTTACTCTTTCAAAAAAGTAGAATTTAGGTGTTTTAACTAATTACCTGATAATGCTTTGGCTACACAGAAAATGCAGTGGTAGAGGAAGGCATAAATTTGAATACAAGGCTTTCAGACATGTGGGACATCCTTTATCACCCTCAGCAGAACAACCAGCTTCCACTGAACTCTGTCTTCTTTTCATTGTAAAGATTATTTAAAAAGTCTACTTGGCCTGTATTTAATGACAAAGTTTTGGCCTTGTGCCTGTATCTCCACAAAGCTTTGCACTCTCTTTCATGCACTACCATGATTAGGACAAATTTTCAAACAAACTGACCTGCAGCAAATAACATTTTTGTAAGCCAGAGTATCTGCATTGTGCCTGATTGTGTAGAATCCTAGCAACATTTAGGTTGGAAAAGACCCTTGAGACTGAGTCCAGCCATGAACACTGCACTGCCAAGTCCACCATTTTATAAAAGCTATACAAGAGCTCCATAACATCAGTCTGTGCTGACCCAAATTAATTGCTGACATGGACCATGATTTTGGCCCTAAATTTAAATGAATATGCTATCAATTCATACTAAATAATTGAGGAGGAGGACTCTTGTTTTAAGTTTCCTTAAAACTCTGTGCATTGGGGAATGCCCAATACAGAGTAGAGAAACCATCAAAGGATAGGATGCTACATCTTGTAAGCCAGGACAGAGCTAAATCCCAGGCTCCTGAAACCTCTGGTCAAAAGTAAAGGTGCCAACAAAACAGAAGCCAGGCCCAGGATCACTGCAGCCCTGGTCACCAATAAGCTGTGCAGGCTGCCTCAACCCCAGGCCAGACACTGCTGTCTGTGCTCACAGAGCTCTGCAGGACCCTCTGAAACAGAACCAGAGCAGCAGCTCCTTGCCAGGACTGCAAGAGCTCAGATCATGAGCCCCTGGAACAGGCCCCAGCCAGCACTCTTCACGCTCCAGCATCTGTCAGTCAAGGTGGAAAATATGTTTACTGCCATGTCACTCTCCCTTTTTCTTCTTCAAAAACATTTTTTAATCCTGAAACTTTTATTTATTTATGCAAAAGAAAGCTGATCTCACTGAGCTGTAGAGTTCCTGGGGGCATGTAATGATGTCCTGATGACAACAACCTGTGAAAGTGCCTATACCTGTTTAATTTTAATCACATGAACTGCCCTGCTGAATGAGAGTCAATGAGACCATACTCAAGACATAATTTAAGTGCATTTGTTATTTCAGGGACAGCTATTACATCTGAAGCATGCACACTTATTTAAGCAAGAGTATAATTTTTTGTGTGTGGGAGAGCAATGCATCTGGTGTGCCAATGTGCAAAAAACCCACCTTTTAGCAGTGAGAATTTTCAGTTGACCTTGAAATCTGATTTTTCAATGTAATACCAAGCTCCAAATGTGTGTCAGAAAGTTATACCCCACTAAGTAGAAGAAAACCAGAAACTAGATAGAAAGAACAGAAAGGAACCATACTCCTTCTAGCACGATTCACTTTGGAGACCCCACTAACCAGAGAGGTGTATCTGGAGACATTTTCCACACTCAGATGAGTGCAGAGATTATAAATTTTCCTGTAGCCTCTAAAAAAAAAAAATCCCATATAATTTAGAATAGGTTAGTTTGATTCAGTGGGTAAAAACACCTTTTTCTCCCTGCGTAATGGTATCACTTCTGGAGAGTGAAGAAGTGCTACAGATGACAAGTAAAAGACAGTAGCAGGAAGACAGTGGCTCCTCAACCTTTGCATCATTGTGTATTGGCACAATTTGGTACTCTGTACAGGGTCTGAGAAACACTGAAGCAAGACACAGTGGTACCTTCTGTTGTCATAGACCTTTTCCCAGATGTACTCTATATCATGTAAATAAAGTTTGAGTCATCTAAGCTAGTTTTTTATCTAAGAGGTGTATAAACTGATGATTTCAGGCAATTTAAAAATTGAAATATTAATATTATTCTATCTGCTAGATGCTGTTATTGTTCTATTTACCATCCTCAAAGTTATTTCTAGTTTCATATAATCATTCAACTTTTATGACTCTGATGTCACTGCAGAAGTAACATACTGATATTTTCTAATATGTACTGTTTGTAGATGTATGAAACAAACAGCAGTTAGGTTGTTATTTTAATGTCTTGCTCCTGCTGCTCCTTTCCTTTATGAATTGCTTGTAAACTTCTACAACAACCCTGCTGTCCGGTACTCAGTCACATCCCAAAAATCAGGGCTGGGTTAGTTAAGGGTACTACAGACTCACAAATGCTAGCCATAGAAAACAGCCAATAAGCACAGATGTTACCTCTGCCATAGAGATTTCATGCTCTACTAATACATGTTTCACTAAAGCCCCAGGCTAAAACATCTCATCATAAGAGCCAGAATTTGGTGGAGTTCTATGTTAATGTCAAACCCCTGCCATCCTGAGTTCACTGCTTGAAGACCTTGCCTTCTGCAATCTTAATGCCCATTCTTTGAGACTTTTCCTAAAACCTGTCTTCGATGTTATCGTGTGTTTCTCATCTGCTCTTACACTGGGATTTCCCCCACTTCTATTTTAATTTTGCTCATGAGTGCAGTTCAGGAGAAGTTCTGAAAATTTCATTTAAAAATATTCCTCCAGACAGTCTAGAGAAAGATGCATGATGAGCACAGGCTGAGACAGTTAAGGAGAAGCACAATACAGACAGCCTATACCTTAATGAAAACAAGTCTGCTTCTACCAGAGGGACACATGCACAGCAGAATTCCTGAGCTAGGTTCCTGAGTGTGTTAAGCATCCACTATGTGACCCTACCAGTGGGAGAATACTGGGATACTTGGATTTTGGTCTCAACAAGTATTATCCTTCATATGATTTTAATACACCCATTTTCATCTGCTGCTACAACCCACCCTTCTCCTGTATTCACTAAATTAAGCCTCCTGCTTTCACACAGCAGGTCACTTATGTGAACCTTATACCACCATTATATAGCTCACCTATGAATTTGGCAGAGAAAACACCCTAGTTTCCATCCTATTTAATTATGGGTGATACTATACATCGATTTTTCAGCATATTCAAGGAGAAACTGGAAAATGTCCTTAAATATCTGACGTCAGTATCTGATTTGTATGTGTCTGCACACTGTTTAAAGGCACATATTGCCTTTGTATTTAGGAAGAAGAATAAATAGAGTCTTGGTGGTCTTATCATCTAGTAAGGCTTCAGCTAAAGAAAAGAGCAATTAACTGTCCAAAGAATGTCATTAATAACCCTGGCCATAATTAGCAAACTGGCAGCTCCTGGCACTCTTTACTTTTTTGTGTACACTCTCACTCAGGATGTCCTTATAGACATTAATTACCTGTGCTTTTTACTATCCAAAGATCCTCCACGGGCTTCCACAGGATTATCTCAACCAGTAGACCTAAATTCAAAGAACTATGAAGAATTGAAAACAGAACAGTATGGGGGGAAAAAAACTCCCCCACACTATTCTGATGGCACTTTGGGACCATTAGCATTTCATTTTGAAACTCAGCTAAACAAGGAGCCAAACGTAAAGCATCAGCAATTTTTTTGATTGTGGTTTTTTATTTTTGTTGATTTGTTTGTTGTTAAAATATACATTTTCTCAGGATGGACAAAATACAGAGAGAAATTGTGAAGGTGGAAACAAAATAGTAGCTCAAGGAAGCAAGATGTAACATGCATTCTACATAACCTATAAGATATTGTAGTCTGTATGATGTGGACTTCTGAAAGAGTTTTGGGAGTATGAGGAACCACAATAGCCCGGGGAAAAATGGCTGAGCTTAAGGCCAAATGCAAAATAATAATTTACTCTATGCACACTTAGTGTAAGCAGGCAACTGCAATCTATCCTTGTATTAGAGCCCAGCCCTATTAAACAGATGAGCAAACCAAAAAGAGGCAGAACATTGCTCGCTGCATGAGCAGCCCTGCTGCATCCAAGGTGGCTTCTCCTCTTCAGCATGTCTCATCAACAAATTGAGCAATCAGCTGGAAAAAAAAAAGCCTTTCATTAGAAGGCAGAAATTTAAGACTTGACAGTGGACACAGACAGGAGACAGAGTCCCATGTGTACTACCAGGGCATAATCTAAATGTACAGCCAGAATAAACAGCAAGATTCGGGTTCTAAGCCTTCCACAGGCCAAGGAACAGGTGCACAAACTGCTCCCTTAGATCCACCATCAGAGTCTCACAAAGAAAAACTAGTGTCTCAAGTAATTTCTCACATCTGGAAACAGCTGGCTGTGGATGAATTGGTTATGAAGGAAGTTTAAATAGGAGTCCTCAACCCCTTCATTTTTATGATGTAGCCACTGAACAAAGTGTCTTCTTGGTGTTCCCAGGAAGATTGTGATCTTTTAAAATTCTCAAACTTGTTAGGGAGTTTTTTTTATGCAAGCAGTTTTTCATCTCACTGACAGCTAAGCAGGTGACAGGGGTGTCCCAGAAACACAGAGTCTGGAGATCTCTTCCTAGGACCTCTCCTTATGAGAAGATGGTACAGAATGGTGCATTGTGCTGACTCTTAGGTCAACAATTTGTTCAAAAAGTTCTTTGTCTCATTTAGCTAAGTGAATTTTGGAAATGAATGAAGTTAATGTGCACGAAGTTCACAGGGCACAGGTCAGCACAGGTCAGCACTGCAGTTGGTGCTCAATGCTGCAGCACTAGAGTTACATGACTTCCAGAACAGAAACAGTTCCGTGTCTGCTCCAACCAAGCATGGACAGGGAGAACCAGATACCACTGACCATCACTTTAGATGTGACCAGGAAAGGGAACAAGGCTGTTCAAATGGAGAAACTCTTATGTTGATACTGACAATGAAAATTCACATCTTGATTTTCTATAGAATATCTTTCACATGCAGGCATACCCGTGGAGCAAAAAACACTCTAAAGGATTTCCAAGCTGGTCAGCCATAGCTGAAAACATGTGGCAGAGAAAAGTGTATGAATAATAATAAAAGATGATTATTTTAATATTGACACAGTCAACAGGCTGCAAGACTGTGTAATTGTCAGTGCTTCTGTTTTAAACTCGGGATAATCCAGTAAAAACCAAACCAAAACAAAACAAAAAACAAAACAATGGCTATTATACTGTCATTATGGCTGTTTGCTGAAATTTATCTTCTCTGAACATTGTTTCTTTAGAAATTCAGGCAGGAGTGCACTAATCCTGCCCAGGCCACACCCTGGGTGAACTTGGCCACAGTATCAGCCAAGGACATATTACAAAACTGCCTCAAGTCTTGACCAAAGGGCAAAGTGTAGTCAGATGACAGGAGCAGTGGTGTGGGAGCAGGCTGTGACTCGAGAGCCTTTTCCACACAACACCTGAGCTCCACCCATCATCCTCTGCAGGCTGTCTGAATATGTCTGCTGCCTCCTAGAGCAGACATATTCCCAGGAAAAGCTGCAGCAGTTAGCATGGAAGCCTGTGACCTGGGCAGTCCTGATGCAGTAAAAGAAGTATTACAAGACACACTTCATCTTGAAATAAAAGAGGTGTCACCAGCAAGCAACAGGGGAACAGAGAGGGAACACAGAAGGACCAGTTAGAATATAGAAGTCTGTCATGCTGATGTTACAAGGAAACTGAGCTTCCTATGCATAAGCATCTGGTGTCATTTGAGTCACAAATGGACACAAATAGGATGTATAAAGTGGCATCATGGAGCCATCAAATATAGCACATATCTTGCAGAGCACCAGTTTCCTTCCAGATCAGCAGCTGGACATCCCATGAGTTGACCCTCAGGCAGCTCAAATGATGCAGAAGTCTAAGATGATCACATCTAAGCATCTGAACTTAGGTGGGCTTTAGGGTGACCCACACAACAGTCGAGTGGTTGTGTTGACTAGACCTCCACTGGCCATGGGCACAGTTCAGGCTCATGGCACCTACCTGGGGGCACCCATGGGGACACAACATGTTGTCCTTTGCTGAACCCCACTGGTACTGTTAGGTGAAATGAATCCAGACACAGAGTCAGAACACATGGATACGTAGTAGGTTATTAAAAATGTATTGAGCATAGGATTTCCAGCGCTCCTGAGTGGAAGGCTTACTGCAGGCACAATGGAGAAGTGGACAAAGTGGGCTAAGGGATGGTTTCTCCCCTCAGATAACATGCCAGGTTTTGAAGACTTAAAGTGAAAGACACAGCTCCTGATCAGAAAGAGCTAGTTTATCAATCTGCCTTGACAGTATAATACACCCTAAGTGGGCTTTGCAGAAGTCAGATACTATTTCTGCTGGTTGCATTCCAGCAGAGCACTGCATGGATAAACAGCTCAAAGGAAATGTTGTTCAGAGGGAGTGTTCAGTGCCTTCTACTAACCTCAGTTTCTTTGATGCAGTTAAGTGACATAGTGATGAAAACCACTTGCAATATTTTAAGATTAAAAAACTGAAATAACAGTTTTTTCTCTTTTACCATTATTCTTTTCCACCCCCCATGCTCAGGAGAACTCGTACTTGACAAAACCTCATTGTTTCTGCTGGCTTGTAAGAAAGCTCTCATCAGGCCCTATTTAAGGTGGAGCTGTCAGGGTCTCTGTGTGAGTGTCCTCAGTGGCCACAGACCAAATGGCCACAACCTGCTCTACAAGCAGTGCACTAAAGACCACCAACTTAGCATTCTTCTGCTTGTAAGCAAAAAAAAACCCTCAGTGACTTCTTACAATGAAGTCAAAGTTTCCCATAGATTGTTTTTAAACTAGATTTGGCCCCAGGAAAGAATTATACAATCAACAGGAGTGAAGACACCACTTGGAGGATGAACTGGATTGCAGCTGTAGTGAGCCTGGAGCCCCTGGCAGCATCCTGCTTCCAGCAGAATCCTGCTGCTGCAGTCTCTGGAAAGGCCCTGAGGACGTTCTCCTCCTGCAGTACACACACCTGAACACTGTCCACAGCCAGGAAAAGGGGGACAAGCTCTGTCAGGCCATCAGAAACAAGAGGCTGGAGGTCAGGTTCTTGTTACCATCTTAGGCAAAGTCATGCCAGAACTGGCTGCTCTGGGGGACGTGTGGTTGAGGCCAGCAGACAGCAGAGCCCAAGGGAAGCACATCCACCAAGCTGCTACCCAGGCTGGACCAGGTCCCATCGACTGCCTGTCAATAATGTATGTAGGGATGTAGGGTGCTCTGCTACTTCTATCAAACAGGATACCATCCAGGCAATCTGACATCACACAGAAGTACAAAAAAGGTGCAGTAAAAGGAGATGATCAGGAGACTGGATAGAAAATCCCATGACTGAATTGAATAAAAACTGATATAGGAACTCTAGTGGGTTACCCCTGTAACTGAGTTCTATGTGCATGAGGTCCTGCCTTGCCCTTAGCCATCAGATATGGCTCTCTTCAGAAGCTATGTTAACTACTATTAAAAAAAAAATCAACACATTTTCACAGCAATCTTTGAACTTATGTATGTGCATTTTTCAATAGATATGCTATCTGTCCTTGGAGGATTCCTGCTTTAAATACTGAGACCAGGATACAAATGTTTTGTTTTATTCTGTGAGAGAAAATTATGATTTTGCAGCATGGGGCTCTTCCTGAGGAGCAGGTACTGGGGGAGGACTCTGAGTGCCCTGGCTCTGTGACACGGTGCACAAGCTGGTTTGTGACACGGCAGGGATAGCAGCCAGCAGTTCTCTGTGGCAGAGCAGGGAGCATCTGCTGTCCTGGAACAGCCAAGACACAGGGAAAGAGCAGAACCAGCCAGGGCCCCAGCTGGGGAGCCATCAGCACAGAGGGGAAAGCAAATGCCTCTCATCAGGCCCCAATTAGCACAAACGTGATTAGAGAGGCCACCTCCCATGCAGGCTGCTGAATGCTTGGCCAAAGACAGCAGTGAGGGAGAGACAGTGGGAAGCAAGGGAGAATGATAACAGAGGGGGAGAGCTGAGGGAGAAGGGACTGGAAAAAATGGACAGCAGGCCTTGTGTGCTCCAAGATAAAATACCAACCACATTATGTAGGTAAATGCATTTCCCAGTGCAAAGCTTTAGTCCAGTGACTGTACCAGTAATCTAATACTCCTTACCTCAAGCCACACAGAGCTCCACTGAGCAACTCAGCTGTGTCTTGCTGGCAAATAAAGCAAACCCTTGCTGCTGCTGTACTAGAGAGCACAGCCCCCAACCATTTCCATGTGCTTTGCTATCATTTCTTGTGTTGAGCCACAAAGAGCTCCATGCTGTGGGGCCAGGCTTCAAACCTGTGCAGTGCACACCAGGGCTGTTGGTTAGACCATCAGCATGAAGCAGGACAAATATTGTTCATATAAATGGCACTCCAGTTTCCAACAGAAGGAAAATTCATAATCATATGGAGGAAAATGCATTCTTCACTGAAAAGGTCAGTGCTGGCTTTGGAGGGTGCTGAGCCCTGTTAGGAAGGTGAAGGAGGGGCAGATGTAGACCACAGCCTTCACGAGGTGCCTTCCAAGGGATGAGCTGTAGTAATGCTGTATTTATACTCACCAGCTAAAAACACAAGACCCTCACTATGTGACAGCTCTGCTAGCAGAAGGATTTGGGAGTGTCATGATTTAAAGTTATGTGTAAAAAGATTTGGGAGTTCATTAAAAACATTGCCTATTATCTCTATTTCTTGTCTAGAAAAGGAAAGATTTTGTGGGTTTTTTTTTTCCTTGCTCTGTACAGCAGTATGGAGTTGGAAGTCAATTTTGCCAGCTGATATTCCTGCCAACCATTCTTTTTCAATGTCTAATATCCTTTAAAACATAATAAGGCAACTTAGTGACCAATACATAATGTAAGCCTTTTTAAAGAATTGTATAGAAGTATAAAAGGGAAAGCTCTGATGCTGAAGCTCAGAGATGCAACCTCACACTCTGATGTTGTATCCATTTACATATTCAGTGTTAGGAATGCCTAGACTGTATTAACAAAACATAAACCTCTCAAATAAGATAAAAGCAAACTAATGTATGCATATATTGTCTACAGTACTTTTAAGCTTCTATAAAGGTTAAATAAATATTAAATTATATTTTATTTATTCATTCACTTTAAATTATTTAAAATAAAATATAATTAGTTAAGTAATAAGTTAAGCTCTTTACACTATTTATCTCCTTTCAAAAGCCTTTTAAAGGTTCATTGAGCATTGACGTCTTTGACTAACTTGACAGGATGCAAGTTATTTTTATTTCTTGGGTGATTGTATCTCTGAGCAAACAAACTTGCCTGATCCTTCATGTCCTTATCTCTGACTGAAGCCAGTGAGAACTGGAGCTGTTTATAGCTTCACTGATACACAGAAAACCTTCATTTTTGCATGGAAACCTACGAGAACGCAATTATTTTTCACCATCTTAGCCTATCTCTTCAGCTCTGCCATGCTGACATAATTTCAGTTGGCTGAAGCAGCAGTCTCACAAAGGAAGGAAAGAAAAGCCAGGAACACTGGTCTGGCAGATGACCTTGGTTTCTCAACAAGTCCGTGCAAGTGTCAAGTGATTCACAAATGGCTCAGCAAATGTTGTCTCTGCTGAAATCAGATAAGGGTCAGCTCCAGGCGCCACATGAAACACACGGAGCCAGAGCCAGTGCAGGGATTGCAGGGGCTCTGGTGGATGCAGGGTCCTGCTCTTTCCCCTGGAGAGCTGCCCTCATTCCACAAAATATCTGCAATGGCTGGGCTTTGCTCTTCCAGCCTCAAACGAGTTTAGCTCAGGACAAGAGATGTGCTAATCCAAGCACTGCTCCATCATCCCTCACCATGAGCCAGGGCTGACCATGCCTGGTGCTGAGGACCACACCTTGCACAGGGGCACCAGGAAGCCCAAGAGGAGACTCATCTCTTGTGTGACCCTGTGTTCCAGTGCCTGGTTGCACACAGCTTTCACCTCCTGGGAAACGGCTTTAGCTCAGTCTGGGCTGAATGCTCAACACTACAAAACTGGGTGGATCACATTTGTTCCATATTTGGGGTTACTGGGAGAACCACACACAGTGCACAAACCCCCAGATTAGAAAACTTAATAGTTATGGAGCTTTGGAAATAATTTTTCCTGGTAATCCAGAATGCTAATCTGAATTACCAGATTATCTGTTCATTCATTACTTAGTACCAGTCTTAAGCCAAAGGAACAAGGATTTCAACTAGTTTTTATTCTACAACATTCTGCATGACTTGAGTTTGTGTGTTAATCTTTACTTTCTTCCCTTTAACAAAATTTTTGACACAGATCCTGAACAGGACAATAGAATAATCAAATACTTTCACAGAATCACAGAATATTCTGAATTGGAATGGATGCAGAAGAATCACTGATTCCAACTCTTAAGTGAATGACTCATGTAGGGATTGAACCCACGACTTTGGTGTTATTAGCACCATGTTCTAACCAACTGAGTTAATCTCATGTGAAAGAGAAAACAACCCACAACAGTAAAATCATTAAAATATTTTAAAGGTGGTTTTTAGGGGTGGGGAGGGGCTTTTTTTGTGCATTTAGCAGATGGGGTAATGGAAGCAATTTTCTAGGAGAAATTTAAAATATTATCTGCAATTCTAAAATCTAAAATACTATCTGCAGTTACTCTTTAAGAACAAGAAATGAGTTCTATTAGGTTTACATTACAGGCTCCTTCTAAGTTCAGCTGGTATTAAAATAATAGAGACTCACTATTCAAAGTCAAGAACTATAAACTGAAGTTGTTTTTTCTCTCCAGTGAAGTCTCACTTTCAGTAGGGATAAATAAGTACTTTAGACTTTAATTAAATAGCATATCACATTTATTTGTATATCAGTTGATTTTAATATTGCTAGAATTCTTTTATTTTATGCTTAACAATGTTGTAGGCAATTTACAGAAAAGGTAAATACACAAAACAGAAGCCTGAAATCTATATAGAAAAACTAAATGAATGGGTCACATTAAGAATGGAAATTAAATAGATGTTCAAAAATATCATATGATCAACTATTAATGTTTTTGCCTTACTTGTCTCATTCTGCCAAATCTTATTGGTCGTCATATAATCCTTCCTCATAACACTTTTTAGGTCTAGGCCATAACCAGTTCTGGTCTCACATCTGAGCCTGCTTGGAGAAAGAGTTTGGACTAGAGACCTGGACTAGAAGTCCTGAATTCAGCATGAATTTCCCTCTGATCATGTGATCTGTGCTGGCTCCATTTATTCCCCTCTGGGGCCAAAGCATGCCCAAAGGCCATAGCTGCACTGCCAAATCCCTCAGGACGTGGTCCTGGGCTGACCCAGTGCCCACAGTGGAGAGGGACCCTGGCAAGTGAAAGCAGACCCCGTGTGGGTACCATGTGCACACCCACACTGCTCCCAGAGCCAGCCTACACCCACCCCACACCGCTGCTCCAGACTCCTGGGTTACTTCTGAGATGTGATTGTCATCTGTGAGAGCGGCTGAGGGGTCACTTTGTCCAAAACATCTGAAAAGTGAGGTCTGTGCTTGTTCCCCAGGATGAACCATCTGTGCTGCAGACCACGTCGCATGCCTGAGGGTGTAGGGTGAAGGAGACTGAGGGCAGGAGGAACCAGACCTGGAGGAGCTGTCTCCATGTATCCCTTTGGAGAGGCTCTGGGGGTGGAACCTCTCTGAGCAGGTCCTAGGGGACTTGCCTGTTCTGGAGAAGGGTGACTGGAGGCTCCAAAGCAAAGCCAGTGTGGAAATGAGTGCTCACCTTCCCTCCCTGACCCCTCACACCGACCCATCAGGTCACAGCCCAGCCCTTAGTTCAGTTCACCACCTCACAACTCAGGCTCTAGTAAAGCCCAAATGGCCCTGGCATCCACTTCAGAAATCCAGGAAGCTTTTCCTCTTTTATATTTGTCTTTAAAAGTTGTCTTAGAAAGACTTAAACATATAGGTTAGTTTATAGAGAGGGTGCCATAAATTAGATGTCTCTACCAGCTGTACTTGTAAAAAAGGAAAATAACAAGAAATTGGTAGAAAAACATTTTCTGACAGGTAAATTACTGTATGGACACTGAATAGTCATATGGGATGAATGATTAAAATCTCCAGCCCTTTTCTGCTCATTGAATCTGCTTTTTCAGCCAGGATTTAGCATCTTGATAGTACCTGACTGAAAGTTTGCAGGGCAGGGGTGGACCTGTTCATGGAAGAGGTCTGGACTAGAAAAACCTGCAAATTAGAATAACTGTGCGATCCTGTCCAGAGCAGCTGCTGCATCAGCATGCTAAGATCTTACTGAATCTCTAATTTTGTTTAATGTAGCTGTGCAACATAAACCTAATGAAGCTTGAATACTGGGGCTTATGTTTATTTGTTTTGTGTAGCTTTGGAATTGATGTAATGATACAGAACAGCTAAGCTATGCTACTCTCTTTATCCAAGATGTTATTTAATCTTTGGAGTCAATCAGATTAGAACAAATCTGTTATGACTTTCAAGATAAATTCATGTACATCAAGGATTTGTAGTCAGGTCATCACAAGTGTATTGTGAATGTTCTTCTGTTGTTATGTGGAGCTCAGGTCATGCTGGGGTGCATTTAGAAGGACTCTGAAATGCAAAGGGCAAGACAAGGCTCGATTTCACCACGTAAACAACTGTGTCAGAGAACCCACTTGCAACACAGATGTTGCCCAGCTTAGTTAAAACACAACTCTGTGTAACAGAAAATTACTCATCTCCCTAAACCAAAACTGAAAATTGTCAAACTCACATGTAGCCTCTGCACAGAACTGCTGCATGTCATGGTGAATATCTAGAGAAGGTCAAAAAGACAATTAATTAAATTTGTAGTGAGGATTCAGAATTGCATCTGTGGACTCAGATTTATTCTCTGATCTCAAGACTAAACCAGCCATGATTTGACAACATCTACACTATGTAACTCACTTGTTAGCCAAAGAGGACAGTTGGAAATAGCCAACAGCCTGTGCTGATTCCCAAAGCTGGGCTAAGGAGACAAAGCCTATCTATCTCCTCTGTACATACAGATGGGGCAGGGGGCAGGTTCCCTTTTGAGCTTGGAAGATATTTGCCTTTTATGTCTGAACTGTACAAGAGTCCTTTAGAAAGTGACAGGACAAACCACCACACTTTCAGAGGTATGGTGACTGATGATATTAAATGTAAACGTTTGTCCTTGGCAGGGCAACTGTCTTGATAAATTAGTTCATTTTTCCATCTAAACTCTGAAAGGAGCTCTTGCATCAGCAAACTGAAGGAGACCTGAAAATACTTATAAAGGGGAAGCAAAAAAAGCTGCATTAATACATGCAAGCACATTTATCAGTTTTCCTATATTTGCATATTTCTTGTGCCTAAACAGTAAAAAAACCAATTACCCTTTGGAGTCCTTAGACATCCTGTATTCCAACAGTCTCCTTCAATTATCACATGTCCATCAAGAACTGAACTGCAAACCCACATCCTTAGGGATCTGGGAAAGATTCTAAGCACTGAAAAATCATAGAAAACCACAAGGTATCTCAGCAATGAAAAGCACTGGCTCCTTCTGTGGAAAGGTAACATGCAGGCTTCACTTGCCAATGACCCTGCTAGAGAGACCATGCAAGAGCTCTTCTGGCCCCAAATTAATACATAGGAAGTACAGATAAAACACTGGTCAGTTCTCCACAGATTTCATAAGGACAGAGACTTAAATTTGCAATCATTTGAGAAGAAGGAATGAATGACTGCTAGCTGTATCTTTAGAGAAACTACAAGAAATCCTTGGGAAAGACACATGATCTCATCCAATTTGGTATTAAAACCTCAGACAGAAGATGACAAGACTTCACATGTTATACATACCCATGAATTCCAAGTTCTGGTACTAGTTTACAGCTCTGCTGTACATGTTTATTATTACCAGCAAAACAGGAATGGGAAAATGCAGTTCAGGAGGGTGAATTGATTTTGGCAGAGCCCCATATTTAGATTAGTGTAAAGTGATTGTAAAACTGCATTTTTAGAAACTTACCTTGTTCACCTTTCAATTTGATCCTTTGGTGATATTTCCAGTGTTTTGGTGTTTGACAGATGGATTTCTTTAAACATTAGGAGCTGTATCCATCATAGTGTTGGACAAATTTATTCAGTTAAATTTATAAAGAGCTCTATGATGGGCATTTTCTCAATGAAAATGTGACAAAATTTCTGTCTTATTAGAAACATTTTGAGTTTAGTGACTCATCACTTACTGTAAAACATTTAGGATTTTATTTCTATGTAAAACATAGAAAATGGATAAGACCAATAGGGAATGGGATTTCTAGCAGTCAGTGTCTGAATGGGGCAAGACCTGCATAAGCTGGTAGGACATTCAGAAGTCTGAAGACTGCTCTGGGTGTTGTTTGGTTCCTATGCATCACTGGGATTTTCAAATATGAACATATCCTGTTGTTTGATTTCTACGCTCAAGTCTGTATCATTGAAAATGAGACTGGGGGAGCTTATAGCAGCATGTCAGCAAGTATGGTGGAAGAGATGAAGTTTTTACCATTCTGTGATTTGAACACACATCTCCAGTGAACACCTTAAACAACATTGAAGGTGAGACTTTTTCAACCTTCCCTGATAAATCCTTCCACTTTGCAAGAGTAACTAGAAATCCATTGAATTCCTAGGTGCATGCACACTACATTATAGAATTAATATCTTCTGACCATTACTTTCAGCAAATTTCTAATTAGAGAAGCAAAACATACATTTTTCAGCAACAGAATCTGAGTGACAATGAACTACAGACCCCCATTATAACTACTGTGTTGGGAAGCAAGAAATCCAGTTTTGAAAGTTTGTTGCAAATCTGGGAGGGGAAGTTGTCTCTCACACTTTCCAGGTAAGTACCCCAATTATCATGTTATAAATTATATGTAGCAGACAACAGGCAGTTCTCTGTCAGAAGTTCAATAATCAGTGACCTTTCATGTACTTCCTAATCTGCCTGTGTGTGAATACACAGTGGAATTCAAGGAACATAAGTGTGCACTATCTCTCACCTGCTTAGGCCCACAGACAGACATGTACTGCCTTGGCACAGCAGCAGCAAAAGCTTTGCCCTGACTGATTTAGGCATCTGCCAGGCAAGCAGACAGCAAAGAAGTGACACACAGATGCTGGAAGTTCCCTAAAACATTAGAGATGGCTTTAAACCTTTATGGGTTTTAGCTTTAGATGACATGAAAGGGCTTTTCTAGGCTAGCAGAACCTTTACAGAGGAAAACTGCGTGGATAAAAATGCTGATGATTGCAGCAATGCTGCCTATAAAATTCATAAAGTATTTGAGAAGTGCCCTGACCCATCCCTGTGTTGGGTGAAGTGACTGTGTATGAGTTTGGTTGGTTGGTAAAGGGTGTTGTAACCACTGAGAGGCAGTTTTACAACTGCAAGCTATGACTAGGCCTGTGGGGAACCCTGTGAGAACATTTATCCAACTCATACGCAACAGAAGCAACAGTAAGAACCTTTTTCTGAGTGTGAAGTTTATTTTAACACATGTAACACGCATTCATTCATGAAGTATCTCAATTCAAAATTCAAGGAATCCCTTTCAGGATCAAACAGAGTTGTTCTGGGAGTTATATTACTTATTTCCTTTACAGCATCATAGCTGTATTTTACTGTGAAAACTCTGGCTCTTCCCCTCCTTTCCAAATTACTCATTGAATTTGATCAGACAGCATGATAAACATATCAGCCCTTTCATATCAAAATATTCAATCTCAATATTTTAACACATGCTTAAATATGTTAGGCATCAGACCTGGGTTGGATTTTTTTATTTTTACATTTTAGGCATGTGAAAGATGTATGACAAAAGGAATTAGTGTAGGCTCAGATGTAATGCAGGGATAAGAAGGCATAAAAAGGGAAAGAGTCATGCTATGGCTAGCACGTTCCCCATTGTAACTGCCTGGTGTAATGCACGTTTCATTTGTTCTCCCTTTCATCTCTTGCTTTCACTGTGATATTCCATCACTTTTCTTCTGCTCTTTGTTCTAATAAGGCTCCCCATACATTGCCATGAGTCATTCTGATGTAAATTACAC
This sequence comes from Urocynchramus pylzowi, assembly GCA_013397555.1. Classification (NCBI taxonomy): domain Eukaryota; kingdom Metazoa; phylum Chordata; class Aves; order Passeriformes; family Fringillidae; genus Urocynchramus; species Urocynchramus pylzowi. The sequence goes on along the minus strand of VZRH01001875.1, from coordinate 154,703 downwards.
AGTCCTGTTGAGATCCACGATGTTTGTTCAGCCTGGAAAGTGGTATACCTGGGGTGAATTTCCAAAAAATGAAGCCCACTAATGACAATTGTGAGCAAGCTGAATTGACTATAGGAGGAAGATGTATTCTGATTAAGATGCCAAGCTGTCTAATGATGTAAAAACCCAAAATCATAATGGTGGAAAAGGATGCTAAGCAATCTGGCAGTGGTGGGAGAGGCTAAAAGAAGACATACAAGTGATGTGGGTCTGCCTCTGCCATACAGTGCTCAAGCCGTGAGTCTTACAATTCTGCCTGAAGATGTACAGGCATGCCTCTATCTTCTATTGTGTGAATCTGAGAGAATCAGTGCAGTTACTGATTTCATGTTGAAAGGCCTAAAATTTCCCCACTGGAGACAGCTGTTTGGAAACTGTTCATTTCTGTGGTGTGGCTGCTTTACATCCCCCCGTGCAGCAAATAGGACACTCAGTGGCACCACTCAGTGTCACAGTGGAAGCAAATCACCCCCTGATGTGTGCTGCAACACCTGCACTGAGAGCTGCTGGGGGCAGAAACCTCAGTCCTGGGACACAGCTGTTCTGGTGGTCTCCAAAATGGGAGCGTCCTATTTCTGTTAGGGCGTGAGCTCCCCTTTCTCTTCCTTCCTCCTTGCCTTTACCTCCCACTGCCACCACTTCATTTTTTGCCCTTTGACCACTATAAATCAGAGTGTCAGTGACACTGGCAATGGGGTGGGAACAGTGACAGCAATGACCTAAGCTTTGCACACACTGTACTGTTTGCTTGCGGTGCCATTGTACCAGTCCTGGTACCATGTCTGTCCTCTGGCTCAGACTCTAGCTGTGCTCTGAAAACATCCCTTATTAATAAAAACTCAGTGAGAAGTGTTTTTTCTTACCCCACACAAAATTCAACTGCTTTGTGTTTTGTGATAACTTTAAATGCCAGCTGACTCAAAGGTGTTTTGTAGAACTCTCCTTCCATGGGAAAACTCTTTGTGTCAGCTCAGGCTTAGTGTGTGCAGGATTTGCCTCTCTTACCTTTTTCTAATGCATTGGTGCCAGAGGGAGACTGATGGCAGCTGACAGGCTGAGGGATGGGTGCTGCTGCACCCATTTTTATTTCCTTTTCATTATCTGCAAGCCTGTTCTGGGACAGGGGCAAAGGTGGTTTGCTTGGGACTGTCATAATACGCTCTCCTTTTCTCTGCTTTCCAGAAGGAAGAAATGCAATGGCTCCCTCTTCTTTAAATACTGTAAGAGTGTATCCATAAATATAAGAGCTAATTCCAAGAAATGCAAGTATAAGTATTTCAAATCAGAAAATCATATTTTAAACTAAAATGCATTTAAGTTTTAGAATATGTGACCTAAATATATTTAAAATATCACTTAACAGTGCAGCTGCTACATTGATGTACCTTGCTAAAGGGAGACAGAATTTTGTTGCTTGCAATGTTTTCTGAGCCTGGGAAGACACTTCCCCTTAAACATTGTCATCACCCAGAATTCTCAGGGAAAAGTATCTCACATATCTGGAAAGTCAGCTGGAAATTGCTGTTGCAATTTTTCATGAGAAATTTCTTGTGACATGCACTTCATGGAAAATCAAAACTCACATCTACTTTTGTCAGTGAGGCAAGGATGAAACTGGCTGAAAAATGAAAAATATTCTATCGAAAGTCTTTCAGGCATGCATTTAAAGCCAAGGACATTTTAAGAGAAAAGAAAGTATGTCCATTTTTAAAAAATGCTTTAAACTCTTTTTTCCATCAAAACCAAAGTTTTAAAATTGGTTGTGTATATCAACTCTAAACACAAAGCTATTGTCCACTGAGAAAAACTATACAATATTGCAGGGAGTGAATTAACAGCTTTGATAAATAAATGAATTGTAGTTGTTTAATAAGACCCCTCTAACTTATATTTGTGTGTGTTCATTTTCCTTATTTTTTCAAATTAATGCAAACAATTTGTTTTGCAAGTTCTTAAAGCTTCTACAAGACACTAGAATTTGGAACAAACACAAATTAAAATGCATGGAGAAATGTGAATATGTGTCATTACATTATTCAGTGCCATAGAACTCCAAGGAAAATGTTGAAAGAAAAAATTAAGGCAGATTTGTCAATATGGGAATGAAACCTTAGTATCTCATTAGTAAATTCATTATGTCTATCAGCTTATATCTCAGATTAATTGTCATAAGACATCAGCCTTCTCTAGATGCCCAGCATCCCATAAAGCATTTAAATATGTAATGATATTAATTACACTCTTACACATCTGTGTATGAACCACTTTAACAGGAAGGAGTTCCCCAGTAATTAACTGTGCTTAAACTTTTATTGTTGTCTCTCAGTTTTCAAGAATATTGATTTTAGGTAAGTTGTTATGTGAACCAGCTCTACTTGTATACCTGTTAAAAGAAAAAAAAAATAAAGTTATTTCTCAAAGAACTGTAACCATTCTACATATCAACAAGAATTTCACCTTAAGTGATCTCAAGGTATGTTACAAATTCCAGTCATGATTCAGGCAAGCATCATATCTGGGGTTATTGCTGTAAACAGGCAGTTGTTTGTGTTATACAGCTTCTGGAGTTCAGACCTACATGTCTAGAAACAAAGATGATGTAAAATTAAGGGGGAACCATCAGTAGAACCATGATGGCAAGGGAATATTTCTGGTTTGTGTGTTTCTAAGAAGGTCTTCACTGAAGAGCTAGCCCAACTTTGACTCCAGGGTTGATCATAATCTTTCTCTTGTCACAGTGAGAACCTTGCTGGTAGCAAAGTGGTGTAACCTGAAACTTCATAACGAGGCCAGGGAGGCTCATCTCTTCCTTTCTAAGCTTGTTAGCTACAATTTAGTGATTGTAGAGATGAAGTATGAACCAATAAACACAAAAGCATTCTAGTATTCCTCCAGAAGTAATAGACAAACTAAAACCAAACCAAACCTGTTAAAAATATGCATGAAAAAAACTGCAGATATAAACTGGCTTTTGTTTCCTGTATTACAACAAAAGTTATCTGTAATTCAGTTATTACAGTGCATCTCACATGAGATCACAAGTTAAAGCTGAACTGCCCCAGGTGATTATCTATGACCTACAAGTCTAATTTTCGGGAATTTACATTACAGCCTGTTCAGAACTGCCGGCCCCAGATGGGAATTCTGCCTTATGTTTCTGAAGGGCAAAGATTTGCGACACGCAGTTCAGACTGATGCCATTGCACTTTACTCTTTACACTTCACACGTGCACAGCCGCGGCACAGCAGCGGGCCAGGGAAAGCGCGTCCCTGCTGCTGCCGCCGCTGCCCCGGGAAGGGCAGGATGCCGCCAGCACAGCTGGGGGCACAGCTGGGGGCACAGCTGGGGGCACAGCTGGGGGCACATCTCTGCTGCCCGCCCGGCGTGCCCGGACTCTGCTCTGCGCCCTGGAAGCCCGTCCCGTCCTTTCCCGATCATTCCACGGTTTCCCGCTGGAGCGCAGCGCTCGGCCCGGCCGGGCGGTGAAACCCGCGGGGGGAACGCACCGCGAAAGGAGCGGGGCAAGGTGGTGTCCCCGAAGGGGAAGATGCGCTGCGGTCCGCCGGGTCAGGCCCTCAAGCGGCGGCCCGGCCCGGGAGAGGATGTTTGTGAGGGGAGCGAACCCTCCGAGCGCCCCGCCGTCGGAGCAGGCGCCCCGCGCCCACCGCAGCGCCGCGCCCGCGGAGCC
>VZRH01001875.1:128432-150964 GCA_013397555.1 Urocynchramus pylzowi | reverse complement strand
CCGACGGCGCGGGGAGCGCGGCCCTCGGAGCGCGCCGCCGCCGCCTGCGCGCCCGGGCTGCCCTACTCCGCGATTTTCCTTTTTTTCCCCTTTTGAATTTTTTTTTTTTTTTAATCTTCTTATCCCACTTCCCTCTCGGGACTGGCAGAAGGATCCGCGTCCCTGAAATTGCTATGCCAGCTGAACTCTCCCGGGCCGTGGGAATGCACGCCATCTCCGACCTGCACTCCTCCCTCCCCCTGCGGCTCCTCAACAAGGGGCCCGAGTACCTCCGCAGGCAGCTGGAGGCCGGCAAGCCGGGCAGGAAAAGTGCCGTGGAGAGACTGGCCGCCGATAAGGCCAAGTACGTAAAGAGCCAGCAGGTCATCGGCACCAGGCAGGATCCCGTCATCGCGCTCAGCTCAGCCTCGGAGAGCAGCAGCGAGACCTGCTCCGTGGAGAGCAAAGCAGCGAGCCGGGAGCTGGGCAGAGGGACGGGCGCGAAGCCCCTGGAGCTGGGCACGGCGCTGAGCTCCTGCCGAGCCCCCCTGCAGCACGGGCCCCCCATCGCCAGGCGCAGCACCAGGAGGCAGATGCGGCCGGATTCCCTGGTGATCTACCGTCAGAAATGTGAGCTGGGGAGAGGTCAGAGCCAGGACAGCTCACGGGGGAACTTGGTGAGGAGGATCTTCAATGGGTCTATAAAGGAGAAGCAGTTGGCTTCCCCTGCCTTGCCCAGAGTCATGGAGGACGTCGCAGCCACCGAGAGCAGCGAGCCTCTCTCAGCAAAAGATGGTGACCATGAGCCAAAGGACCACGGAGCGGTGCAGACTATCCCTGTGAGCGCTGAAGGGGCAGGGGTATGTACAAAAGAGCATGAGACACCCTCGAAACTGAGTACACCTCCTGAGGAGGTCAAGGAGGTGAAGAGGAGAGGTCTCCATCGCTCCCAGTCAGACATCAGCTCTCGCTACTCCAAGTCCTTCGCTGAGTTTGAAACGTTTTTCAAGTACTGTGGCCTGGAGCAGGAGGTGATTGAGGATCTTGGGAGAGAGAACTTCTCTGTGGTGTCTGACAATGTCTCCTACAAGATCCGCAGCATCAGCGTGGCAACGTCGGAGAGCGAGTTCACGAGGCACAGCGGGGATGAGGGGCTGCTGGAGGACGAGCTCACAGAGCAGGTCCCCAGCAGCACCTCCGTGATTGAGCGCAACGCTCGGATAATCAAATGGTTGTACACGTGTAAGAAAGCCAAGGAGACCAATAAGGTGATCCAGGAACTGGCGTGATGGCTTCCTTCAGCATGCGTTGGAGCCTGGTGAGCTCAAGGTGTGTGCAAAGCCTCGCCCTGACAATTTGCGTTTCTCTTTCCTTTTTTAGAGAGCAGTTAACTTCTTATGATTTATATTAGTCTTTTCAGGAAGGGCTGAAGGAAAATGTATTTTGTTTACCACATGTTCCAGGTATGGCTTTTTTGCAAAGCAGAAATCTGTGTTATTACGAAAACCAAAATACAAACAAGTAAATATTTGCAGCTTGCTAGGTTTAGATCAGACCGCCCCACTGGAAATTAGAGTCAGCGTCTGTGAAGGATGCCTGCACTTTGCAGATTCCTGCTTTGCAAATATCCTATTTCTTCTAATTTCTGCTGTATTAAATAAAAGAAAGCTAGGAAAAAGCCTTAGAAATGTATTCAACCTTTAATTACAGTTATTTGGATAACAGACTGAAGAGTCTACTACTAATTAGGAGTACACTGTATTTATACTGTACTGCTGAAACTATTGGTCATCAGGAGTGCACTGTATTTACACTACACTGCTACAGTTTTCCCCTTTACTTCACTCTCCTTCTCCTTATACATATGCACCCCAAGTGTCAGAAAAGCAAAACTTAATCAGTGCCTTGCTATCAATCTCATTTCCTCCATGGCTTTCTGTTGGGAACCTGAAAGTTTGTTCCAGGTGACCTCATAGCATTTCACAGAGTTTGGGTTTTCCTCTGCAGTGGGTTTTGCTGTGTGGTTTGGTGCTGGTAGCTAGGAATGGGTTGTGTGGTTTGCCTTGGTCAGGGGGGTGCTCCAGTGGTTTAAGCTAAAGATAATAAACACAGAAGTGTGGATCTAGGCTTAGAAATCAATTACTTCACAGACAGAAGCATAACAAATTTAGCTCTGGTAAAAGCCAATGCCCTGGGTTTAGTAAAAGCAGTCTTTATTTTGCCTATGATCTCCTGAAAAAGAACTGTATTCATGGAGCCTGTGGTGTTGATAATCTATGAGATAGGAGTTTTTCTCTTTCCAGTACGTAAAGCCCCTAGGATAACTACCACAGCTTACCGTGAGGTGTTTAAAGATTTCATGAGTAGGTCTTGATATGAAGGATTACATGTATATTTTCTGACAGTTTGTAATTGGTGCATGAGAAGAACATCATGTGGTGTTGATACAGCTGTTGACAGAACATGTGGAGAATTGTAGTGCTTGAGCCTCATTCCTATGTGGATGTGAGGCTATCACTCTAAATTCCTTTAATCCATATAAAGCAAAAATCTGTTTACTTGAAACTGTTTTTAATTACATGAAATTTGGTTCATCTTTAGAATTAGAATTTTTCTCAAAAGTCTATTTTCTTCCTGCAAGAGGAGGAAGACATAGAGAGAGCCATTATACAAAAACTTTTCAAGGCCATGCTGATAAGAATATTCTCAGGTATCCGGCTGACAACTTAAAAGAAGTGTTGTTGTGTAACAAATCCTTTCCCAAATAATTTTAGAGAGAAGAAAGAGCTCTCCCAGACTAATCATTTCTCCTTCCTCATCCTTCTGTGATAAAAGGCCAGGGAGATACACAAAGCAAAATGAGGAAGGTGGTGGTTTTGTGAAGCTCCTTGCAGCTGCCAGCCTTGCTAAACAAGAGGATGGGAGGCAGATTCCAGCAAGCATGAGCCACGCAAGGAAAATAACCAAATAAAAGCCTGTTTGCTCCTGAATGCCCCTGATGGGGGTAAGGTCCAGTTCATCACCACAGAGCTGGCTCCAGAGGAAGCAGCTGGTCCTTTCCCATACATTTGCAGGGTGCCAAGCAAGTCCAGTGCTGCAGCTGAGGCAGGAGATGCTGGTGGCACCCCTGGGAGCATGCAGTCTGCAGAGGAGGTGCTGCACCAGGGCAAAGGCAAGGGTGGGAGGGTGGGAAGTATCAGGAGCTGAACCAGTGTAACCTCACACAAGCTTGGTCAATGGCTTTTTATTTTTACCATATAAGAGAAAATGGTACCACACAGCCTGACAAAGTGGTGGAAAGATCTCAATGAAAAAACAGCAAGTTTAATCAAGTGATCCTATGTTCATTCTGCAATAACTTTAATACCTAGAATAAGGGAGCACTTTACTCTCATAGCAATTCCTTTGGCGCCGAAAATTTTGACAGCCTAGGAAAGACTAATTCAAGGGTCATCAAGAGTTACCATAAGTTAAATACTACATTTACTGGACAGAATTTAAGGAGAGAGTTGTTTATCACCACATGATTGCAAGATGAGTCTTGTAGTTCTGGTCTAAATTTTCATTCAGTTCTACACTTTACAGCATCAAGTCGGATGTGTTTTCACAATATCCAAGTATTTGGCTCAGTTTAGCTTGCTTATTAAAGGGCAGTGGACTGCTGTTCTCTGCTGGGGAGCAATGTACTCTTCCTGGTGTTCCCAGGCACATCCTTAGAAGTTCCTGGTTTTCTACAGAGGCTTGAAAATTGTTGCATCTTCTTTGGACAATGAGGCAGAAACCTCATTTCTGAAATCCCAACATTTGTTATGTATAAAATACCTTTCAAGAACTGCAGAGCTTTTATGGGCCAGTGATCATTCCATTCATATTTTATGTTCTCTGTTTAATTTTTCATGAGCTCTCTGGGACCTGGTGGAGCACCATGTAAATAAAAGAGCTGGTTGAAGGATCAGGTTCTTTAGCATGTTTCATCAGAGAGATGATTGCAGAGTGTGGGTTGTGAGCTTCAGAAAACTGAGGTCCTTAGCAAGATGGTCATTGCTGTTTCTTGGTAGAAAGCTGCCTGAGTTGACCTCTGCAGTTCAGTTCCTCTCACTGTCAGTTCTGCTTGATTTTAGGAAGAGGGTTCACTCTGCATCCTCCTTCCTGAGCTGAATCAAGATTATTCAGCCTTGAGTTTCTCATCATTCTTAAATGGGTGGGCATTATTCAAGTGGAAATCTCCAGGGAGAGTAATTTACTATGTTGGCAGTAGCCACAGGCAGCTGAATAAAAGCTTTAGAGTATCACCTTAAGCTTGTGTGATGTGATAAATAACAAAGGACACTGTTTTTCTTCTTTCTTCAGAATTGTTGACTTGGAAGTTGAACAAAACCAGACGCAGGAAGAAGCTGTTCCCTCATCTGGCTTATTTGTACTTTGTCCAAGTTTAGTATTTTGTTATTGCTTCCTACCTTCGCCCCCATCCCCTGGAAGCCTCGCTCTTGTCAAGCCCAAGGGTGTCCAAGACTGCAATGAAAAGTGGAGATTGTGAACTGTGCCCCAACAAGACAGCAGAAAACAGAAGCCCCTGGAAAATTGAAGCGTGGCAGCAGCTGCCGTCCACAGTAATATTCAACATCAGCTCACTGCCTCAGGATGTCATTCCAGGCTGTGACAGAAGGTCTGTTTTGTGCACCCATCCCTTTCCAGCAATGAATTTGTCAACAGGGATGGGGGGATGAAGTGGGAGTGAAGTGGCAATGACCTCTGGGTCAGGTGCTCCCTTGCAGACAGACTCCTCCTGGATGTCCAAAGGCTCTGCCTTACCAGGGCTGTTTGGTCAGAGCTCATCCTGACATCATTCACCATCATTTGCTGGGCTGGTGAGGACTAGCTGTGGCAGCCTTATCTGAGATGCTTGGCAAACATGTAAGCTAAATCCCTGCCAAACCTCTCTTTCTCTGAGAGCATGCAAGCCAAATCAGTGTTCCTTGTATCCATCTAGTTTGCTCCTGCTAGTTTGTCACACAGCTTGCTCAACCATTGAGAAAGAATAGTACCAAATACTTCCAGGAGCATGGTTCCAGGAAGCAGGTATTGAGGGAGGTTTTGCATTGTTTCTGCCTGGCAGAATGGTACCATTTGTTTGCAATGTGTGCCTGACTCTGACATGGCAAGCATTGGGAGGTTTGGCAGTCGTGGGTAGCACCTTCAGTTGTAGGCAGTGAGTGAGCAGGCTGCTACGGAATGGCATCAGGGAGCCGCTCCAGGCTGTGTTAGGCCGCACTGCCCCAGTGTGGGCCTGCAGTGGGGCTGTGCAAGGCGGCATCGCTGCCCTGCAAGGCAAGAAGGCATGCTAGGGCACAGCCAGGCCAGGGGATGTCCTGATGACACCCAGTGTAGACAAACCCTCACTCCATATCATCAGTAAAATGCTTCATTTGGGCTGCCTGAGCTAAACGTGTTTTAAAATGTGATACTTGGGTCATTAGTGTAGTGAATGAGGCCTCTGCAGTAACTCACAGAATTTGCTGGCTATGCCTCAAACACCCCAGTCTGTCATTGCTTGCTAGAAAATCAAAGTATTTCTATATGGACATTGCAAACCACAAAACATGTAAAAAAAAAAAAAAAAAAAAAAAGCCAAAGCCACTTTCCCTTTCATTTGCAGTGATATCCATCTGTGAAAGCTGCCTGACTGGCACAATGTTGACTTCAGCTGTTGGTCCTGCAGAGGTTAAGAGCTTACTTTGTATACCATGGTTGTGGAAGAGTTGCCCTTGAAGAGCTCATCGACATCAGCTAAATACCATCTGAGTTGCTCTTCCACGGGTTTTAAATGTGCTTGTCAGTCCTTGGATGGTTAGTTCTCAATTACAGCACCAGTTTGGAAATGCAGTGTCTTCTGTTTCCTGTGTTAGGTACTAAGGCCTACATGTCTGAAGTTCTTAAGATAACTAGATAACGATACCAGACAAAATAATTGTTGAACCCACTTTTCAACTGAGAGAAAACTAAGTATTTTGTGTGAGCTCCTTCAAATTTAGAGGGAAGGTAGCAAATGTGGATATTTTCTTACATAATGAAATCTATATATATTTGTTACATTATTATAAAAGGATGATTCTCAGAAAACTTAAAGATGCTGCTAATATGATAAGATTCATACACTGAAGGTGCAGGCTTTTAAGGATCACAGTCTAGGTTTATTAGTCAGGAACATAATCTGATGTAGCTGTTTTGTTCATGTTCCCAGCAAGATGCTGTACCACATACATATTTATATATCAGAGCTAAGGAATGCTTTTCTTTAAAAACGTGGATGACTGTAGATAGCTCAGAGTGCAGGAAAATTTTTTTTAGTTACAATCCAGTGCCCTGCCACAGGAGAAGAGAATTAATTTGTTTTGTTTCCAAGGAAAATTTTTGTTTCATTTTCAAACTTCTATTTGTTGTTTCTCTGTCAGTTGAGCAGCTTTCAAAAGTTAAGATGAAAGATGTATTACTCATGAGTTTTCAGTATTAGGAAGGAGTATGTTTAATTTGCTTGAAAATACTGAACATCAGTCTTTCTGAAAATGGATGAGGGTTTTATGTCAGAGGTTAGTGAAATCAAAACTTTTTTAGCCCCTCTTTTTGTCTTTGTGGATAGTTCATAGGGTTCAGGTATCTTTCCGCACTGATGTGGCAAAGTTTCTTTGGCTCTGTTCAAGCTCTATAGGAATCCCAAGCGCTCCCATTTATTTCAGAGGTGATGTGGACCTGTCTAAGGTCTTTGCCTGATAAGTTGTAGATTCGCTTTATTTCATAATACCTTCTGGGGGAGCTAATAATTTACATTTCCTGTATGTCAGAACAAAAATAGATGACAACCTTCTTTCCCCATGTGTTTTGGGAATGGCTAATTCAGTGCTTTTTCCAAATGATGAGAGCTCTGGTGTTCATTCCGCTCCTGTTACTGTTACATGTAAAAGGTTTTCCTTTCTTCTGCTGGGTCTTTCAGTCATATCCTTCAAAATGAGAAGAACTCGCTAATGTTAGTCACTACCTATCTTTTTCTCAAAAAAAAAATCATTTTTTGGTTTGTGGATTTTTTTTTTTTACTATTTGAGATGGTTGGAATTTTCCAGCTTTGGTGTTAAACTGTGGAAAAGTGGGCTGTTGCAGTTTGAACAGAAGTTCTAGCAATGGAGCTGGTTTTCCAATTGTCTGGGGAGCCTAAAACGGTGGCTGATGACAAAGACTAGTCATAAACTGAATTATTTTGTTTGACTAGAACTATGTAAACAAAATAGTCAAATGGGATGCAAGTACAAAACAAATTGCTGTTTACACCCAAGTGTTTCATGGTTCTCCAGTGCTGTGACAAGGGGCAATGTCCACAGCTGTGGTATAACAGGAAAAAGGTACAAAGTCTGGGTTTATGGAGATAAGACTGAAATCTTTGCTATATATTGTAAATATTACTGTACAGAAATCTATAAGAAATACAGATTTTTCTATATATATTACTTTTCTAAGGGGTATAAGTCTACGCGTTTTATGAAACCGGCCAAGCATTACACTGGTGGGGATTAAGCAGAAACTTTCTTCTGGAGCAGGTTGTCCTGCCATTGCCTCCCGTGAAGTTTCTTGCATCTGCTTTTGAATCCTTTGAAATAGAGTACTAGTCTGATCTGATACAGATGTCTCACCATTGTTATGCTTATATTCCTGTGAAAAAAACTGCTGTTGAATGCAAACAAATAAAACTACCATTCTGAGAGGTAATGTTTGTTTTTTTAAAGTACACTTTTATTTTGCTGTTTCCACTAAAGTGCTATTATTTTAAAGCTGGAATCCCGTTAGGGAGTTAATTTATCTGAGTGAGGCTCGACTGTGAACATCTCAAAGTGCAGTGCATCCCTGAACCATGCCCAGACCTGTGGCTGAGAGCTTAGGCACGGAATCTTGCAAGAAGGTGGCACAATAACTAGTAGCTCTCAATATCAGTAAATTTGAATTATATAAGGTTAAGGCTGTTCTACAACATTCTAATACTTTTTATTTCAGAATATGGCTGAAAAGATAGAGTTTATTTCTGAAGGGTACTTTTTTTTCCAAATTCAGTATTCTATTTGGTCTTGCTCACTGTCAAAAGCTATGATGTGCTGCAGGCAATACCACACTCAGCCAGTGTCCAAAGTGCAAGGGAATTTGAAATTCTGCTTGGAAAATATATTATCTCCAGAATCTTATAAAAAGCTGTTGTTCAACTGTTCTTTTGTTGAACTGTTGTTCAACTGTTGTTGAACTTTGAAAGTTGAACTGTTGTTCAACTTTTCTATTTTCCATAGAAAGAATTCAGTATATTATGCTAAATCTCTGTCTATTTATTTTGTGAAGAAAGCAGCAGAACTAACAGTTGCATACAGTGAGCTTTTACCAGAAACCAATGCACTCCAGTTTCATATTTATCATTTTGGTATGGTCTAATCTGCTTAGATTCAAGTGTTTCACCAGCCTTCATTTGAAGGCAACTTAAGGTAGAGCTAAAGGATGCTTGCTGTGCAGATTGGGATCTTCCACAAAAACCCAAGAGCAGCTTTATTATCACTGACACATAACCTTCCTCTCACAAATCCTGTGTGACCCATGTCAGTGCAAGGTATGAAGCAAGTCTGGAAAGGGTGAAATACATGCATCCCCCTTTCTATGGAGGTTAATCTCCCATAGCAAGCCTTTGCTCATCTTGCTGCCTTAGAGAGGACAGAGCCATTGTAGTCTGAGAATGACCTTGGGCTACAGCCCAGCTTAGCATTTAGGAACTTCTCTTCAGTGATTTTCAGGCAACACCTGTATTCCATGTTTTATGAAGTCCAGTGGATTTCTTCCAGAGGTAAGGTTTGGCAAGCCTTGCCCTCGGACTGTCTGGTGCAAGCAACCTTTAAAAGTCACAGCTTACCCATCCACTGCTTTGCTTCTGATTAATCTCTGAGTAGTAAATAGGTGTTGGAAAGAACCCAGAAAAAAAGGTCTTTTCAGATGTATTGTAGATGTTGAGGCATTCTGAACACACCACTGCAAAAGTACTTAGTATCTCCTAAGAGCTTTTGCCAAAGAAGGGCTATGCTATGTCAACAGCAGGCAAATAAACAAATACAGGACTTGGCTTTACTCTGCAAAGAAATGCCTTCAAATTTTGGGAACATTTTGTGATTTGGCTGTATTTATCCTGGCTTTATCCCATGGTACTGCACAGGGACTATGTCAATTCACTTAAGTACAGTGTTGTAGAGAGAGGTGGTAGATGCCCCATCCTTGGATATAAAATGAACTTAGAAAGGACTACTCAGCTCATTTGCAGGCAATGATGTAACAGCATTCTGTCAAGGTCTCTATGACAAAAGGTGTTGAGAATTTTGGTCGGTTATACTTGCCAATAAAATTTGTGATATAGCAGAAAAACAAACAGTATGATAGGAAAAAAACTCCTTGCAGATCAAAGTCAGCTACATATAGCCATCTCCAGGAATCAATCTAGTTACTGAAAGAACATGAAATCCTGTAAAATTAGCTTGCACATTTCTACTGGACTTGAGTTGCCTCAGCAGTTATGATTAAAAATATCTAAGAGCTGTGATTGTCTGGGTTTCAAAGTTTGCCTCAATCATCAAGAGGTCAATAGTAGTACCAATTTTTATGTTTATTTCATAGGCAGTAACAGGAACCAGAGAGTAGCAATCATCACATAAAACCACATGATTATTGGTCAGTTATTGATCGGCATTAGAGCACTGAAGCAGCAAACACCAAGATGTGGAGCCACACACAAAGAGGCAGGCACAGCCAAGCATGCCAAGGGGAGTGCTACTCCTATCCCTTCCTTTTAGCCCATCCTCTTCTTGCATCACTGTTTTTCTCTTTGGTGACCAGGAAGTCTTAACCACTTCCGCAGTTATTCATCGCTCTGAGTTGCTCATCTTACACCCTCTCTGCCAGTCCCTTTCCATGTTTACATTTCCAATGAACTCATTCATGTGCCAATCATTATGCATGGCATTGTTCTATTTATCCTCATTCCTGTAATCTTCTTTTTCTGAATAGTGCTTTCAGTTAGGTTTTACACCCTTCTGCTCAATCTTTCTGTTTCTGCCCTAAGGAAACTAAGGACTAATCATGCAAAAAGTCAAGAAATTAATGTGCTCTGTAGTTAAGCAGAAGAGATTACAAGATCTGAGACCAAATCTTCAGTCTTTTTTCATCCAAATAGCTCTTCCTGCATAGCTTAGCAATAATTTTTCATTGTTTTCTTCTTTGATACCTGTTTGTAACATCATCTTTGTCTTGGTTTATGTCTTCTAGAGAATGTTTTTCAAAAGTGTGGTGACACTTCATTCTCGAAGGGCTCTGAGCACAGCTATTGCAAAATCAAATCCCAAATCACAAGTCTTGTCTTGATTTACTATAGTTTAAACTTTCTAGGAAGTTTCATGGGGCCAAATAAGAACATTAAGACAGTGAAAGCCAATTGGGTAAGCTTTGCAGTGGCAGGACTGAAGAAGAAAGGCTGAAGCAGTTCTGTGTGGAACCCAGGACAGCAGGGTATCTCTTGAGATTGTTAGAAAGATGCAATTTGCCACTCATTTCTTGGGAATGCGTCTTCACTCAACATTTATTTCCTGCAGGAGTGCAAATTTAAGAAGAACTTTATCACATGCAAGAGTCAACCAGCATGAAACAGAGATGTGTCTATTGGGTTCACCTGCAAACACAAGCTGAGGTGCCTCTCCAGGCATCTGTTGGGTTTAAGAAGAGGATCTGCAGAGCTGCCTCCATTTGCTCTAACAACAATGAGAATAGGATTCCGTCGTAAAAGATGATCAAATTCCTTGATATCAATTACTATAAAGAGGCTAAAATTTGTGTAACTTCTGAGAACAGGCCTTCGATGTAACATTCCAAAACAGACTTAATTGTCTGGAAGCTCCAATTTTCCTAAATTTTCGTATTTTTAGATTGTATAATTTTATTACCCTACAGTTGGTAGACAGACCATCTTATTCCTGCAGAGTTTAGACATTCAGAGATCATCTTGCATTGCTCTAAAACAATTGCAGAAACAAAGTGGTAGGATGGTAAGAGGACTTCTCTGACCACTGATCATAGAATCATAGGATATGCTGAGTTGGAAGGGACTCACTAGGATCATCAAATCCAACTCCTGGCCCTGCACAGGACAATCCCAACAATAACACCATGTGCCTGAGAATCTTATCATGCACTATCCAAGAGGACAGTTTTCTTCCATGTACACTTTGTCTGAAATCCCCATTTACCTATGCTTGATCTCAAACTGTCACAAATAAATTCCCCTGATCTTCAAATATTTACAACATAAACCAGTGTGGTTTGTATTATGTTAGCATCTTGCTTTACCTGAGGACTGAGACCAATATTAACAACAGTCCTCATGTGTAAAACATTTGTAGAAAAGGAGGAGTACATGAAAAAATCTGAAGTCTCCTAATTACGTCACACTACATAGGGATAATCTGAAAGATTTTTTACAGTAAAAATGAATATGATGCAATAAAAAATCATGCCCTGCAAAATGCAGGGAAACAAGAAAAACTAATTTTGAGGAATGCTTAACTCCCAAAGTTACACAATTTGATGTATTTTTGCCTTTCTTCAGAGTACCCTAAGAAATGCATTTACAGCCTATCTAATGGTTCAACAGAGCTGGCAAGATCTAGGAAGGTTGCAGTAAATTGCAAAAGGGATGTTTTGTCACAGAATAGAACTCAGATTCTGCCTGCAGTTGGGAGGCACAGAAAACTGGTGTTTTAATTAGAAGTATGGATTCAAATCCATTTGTATTACTTTAACTGTAAAATAAAATTGATTCAAAAGTGTTGCAAATGTCCATGTGCTCAGTTGTCTTTCAGCAGTCCTCCCTCTGCTTAGTTCGAGTCAGCTTGCCACAGGGCTCAGCTGAACAGAAGCAACTGAAAAGATCTGAAGCTTTGAAATATTCACTCAGCTGAGATGTGGCCATGGAATGAGATTTGGCTCTCAAGTGCTGTGGAGCCAGTTACCCCCCAGCAGCTGCAAATCCAGCCTCCAAGGTGGGCTGAGGGGCACAGGAGCAGACCCTTGCCCCCGCCAGCCCCCCCTTAGTGCTGCAGCACATTGGGCATCTTCTCAAGTTTTTGTCCACCTGGTAGGAGCTGATGGAGGAGTGGGGACTGCTGGCAAGGAGCCTTGCTATGAAGAAAGGTGGTTGACCTGGACTCTAAAAGTGCTCTCCAGGGATCTTCCTCTCAAGTACAGCTGTTCCAGCTTCAGGGCCCTTGCCTACTGTGTAAATAGAATATGTACTGGTAAGTTAAAGGAAGCGAACAGGATTTCTTTTCATCTAAATTAATACTCTACCACTTCAAATAATTCTATATTTCTCTCTCTAAATAGATCAAAAATACTTATTTCCAGTTTAAGCCCAGGTTAAAATTATTTTGCTCATTCCTAAATTAAAACAAGCACTGACCAAGGACTCCTGTATTTTTTCTCTGTTGATTTTACTCAACATTCTTCTACAGAGATAGCTTTTCAAGGTATATATAGGTGTATTTATTTTGAAATAAAAACTTTCCATAGTTCTATAAACACAGTTATGGTCCAGATTGAAACCATCCAAGCATTTAGAACTCTTCAGGTACTGAATGTGAACAAGAAACAGAAGGACACCAATTTTACACTTTACATTTTGCCACAAGCCTGGTTTTCATCCAGATTCACAGTTGAGTGGAGGAGGCAGGAGAGTCACAAGGAGGGTATGGTCAGTAGCGTGTCTGGTCATGGATAAGTGCCGTGCTTTGCTGCAGATGTGGCATGATAGCAGGATAACGTCCTGTGGATGCTTCATGTAGCATGATAACATCCTGGGAATGGCTGCAAAGCATGAACATTGCCCAGCACAAATATTTCCAAAATCAAGAAGCCTCCGGTGTCCATTTCCTGCAGCCTTCCCAGCTTTTCCTAGTGCTTCTATTTGTTGTGACAAACCTCAAAGACACAGCTGGAGACACGACGATGTTTTCTGCACAGTCAGGATCACACCTTTGCCACTATGATCAAGGATGAAATGTAAAGTAAAGACAACAAATTCCATCCAAGCAGGAAGTAAACGTGGGTGGTTCTGAGTGAAATCAAATGGTGCAATGGAAATACAAAATAGTCAATCATAAATGGATGTGTTTCATAGGAAGAATTGTGCCACATAGCAACAAATCCATCAGAAGTATGAGAAAAGCCAGTGTAGCTAAAAAAGGAGGTGAAAATGAAATTGCTTCAAGGAGGAGTCTTAAGACATGAGAAATAAAGTGAACTAGAAAGCTCCCAGGCTGTAGAAAGAAAATGTAGCTGTAATGATGGCATCTTCCATTGTGTGGAGAAGGCAAGAAAAATTCATCAGGAATAAAGTGAAAGATAGGTCAACTATCTGACTTCCTTATTAATAATTGGGTTGGATCCACTCTGCTGTTTGAGTCTGGCGAGCTTCTAAGGTAAAAGTAAGCTGATGTGAGAATCATTTTAATGAAGTCATAGATTTTGGCTTTATAAAATGTTCTGGTTGGTTTTCAGGCTTAATGTTCTCACAGTATTTAATTGAGTAATAATCAATTATTGATAGTAGTTACAGCTAGAAAGAGCCATGTGATACTGCAGCCAAGAAGAGGGAGTGCTAAGAGACTGGGTCATAGCTTGAGCTGTTTGCAATGGTGTAATGTTTCAAAAGAACTCACAACCTTTCCAAATCAAAATTCCCTTTATCAGAAGTATCTCAGAGCCAGTTTTGCAAACAGATGCTGGTACTAAGGGTTCAGCCACATGACTCAGCTCTGGCAGCCTGACCTGCCAGCACTTGTCCTGTGAGCTGCTGTGACTGTCCAGGTGTGTGCTCCTGCCTGGCTCCAAATGGGAGGTGATGCAGCCTGTGGGTATTTTACAACAGCTGAGGCTGTTGCTCTGTTCTAAGGGCAGGATAACAAACAGTGCCCAGCAGCCCAGTACATCTCACCTGACTGCCCAGCAGGCCTGTCTGCAGCCAGTGAGTCATCCTGCCTTCAGATAGACCTGGAATGAATCACTTCTGCAGCTACTTACAGTTCACTGCTGACTGCTGGGGAGAATGGTGACTGATTTAGGCTAGACTGCTAACCTTTGGCCAGTTAAACTTAGACAAGAGCAATCCCACCCTCATCTGGTCTTCATAAACTGTACCATTGTGAAAGTGTTTGAGATGTTTAGAGAGGGCCTGTCACTTTTTTTGTCCTTTATTGAAGTAAAACATTTTGGTCACTGTTTTGGCCTACTGTTCTGAAAATCCCCGGCCAGGGGTGGCTGGAAGAATCTTCAGCTTGGTAAATCCCAAATTTGTCAAAACTGAGGGGCCCTGGAAGAAATGCTGCAGAGCCAACGTGGTCGTTGGCAGGAAGTCCCAATAGGGCAAAGAATGTTGGGTGCCTCCAGGCTAGGTGGGCTCAGCAACTGTGACACCACAGAGGTACCCTAGCATTGAGAGGGAGTGTAAAAGTTGTCCTTACTTATCTAGGAATAGGCAAGTTACATAAGGATAAACTCAATGTCTGGCATATTATTTAATTTCTGTGTAGTGTGGCCGTCTAGAACAATTGTCTACTCCCTTAAATATCTTTTTTGATGACTATTTCAATCTCTCAACCAGCAGGTTAAAATTATGATAGAGAGCAACACCTAAGGCAAATCTGAAAAATCAAGTGGTGTGCTCCTGTTCCAGAAAAGAGCTGGGCCTTTAGCCAAAAAATGAAGCAATTGCTGGAAAGGTAGGGAAAACAAAGGCAAGGATTGATACAACTGTCTTTGTTTTATTTTCAGAATGAAAGAGGAAAGAGCAATTTGTCAAAAGAATAGCAAAGGTGCTGAAAATCAATGGAGGAAGGAGATGTGAGTCATTAGTGTACATAAATCTAGATATCTAAATGGTAAGGCTGATCAAAAAATTTCCAAGATATTTTCATAATGGAACTTGTCTTTAGTGGAGTTCATGTTTTCACAGAAGTATTAAATGAATATCCTCCCCCCTCCACCCCCCAAAAAAAAAAAAGTTTTAGGCACCAAAAAAATTTGAAATCTCTGGAAATGAATTTATTTTTGGCAGGAAGAGCAGTCTAGATCAAAGCAAAACATGACATACATAGTAGAGGAAGCAGTATGCTCAGAGCATCTGGTGTATTCAGAAAGAGGCTCATTTTGGGTGCTGGGTCCTTTTTGGTCCTGAAGCAGATCATGGAAAAGTTGAATACAATTAATTAATTGTTCAGCTGAACAGTATTGTTATTGTTGTTGTTGTTGTTGTTGTTGTTGTTGTTGTTGTTGTTGCTGTTAAAGGCCAAAACTACTGACAGGAGTTTTATAGAGCTCTCATTATACCATTAATACAAAACTGTGTACTAACTAGTACACTACTGGGTCCAGGCATCATACCACCTTCATCTTAAAATTTCAATATGTACATATACTTTCTCAAGCCTATTAATATTAAAGTGCAATATTCATTAGTATTCCAGTCAGACAAATATGTTCCAGGCCATTAGAGTGCAATATAAAGAGTCATTACTTTTTTCCAGATAAAGTGCAACGCACTGAAAAGGAAGTTTTCATTTGAACTCTAAACTTGGATGATATCTTAATATGTGAATGTACAACTACTGAAGCTGTTAATGTGTAACTAACTGAAAGATTCTTTGGAACATTGCCTTGAGTCTCTGCAGTTTTCTCAGTCATGTTACTGTCAGCAACTTGTGATTTCTGTGTGCTGTGATAAAATATTTTGCATATAACAAATATA
The DNA here is from genome assembly GCA_013397555.1 of Urocynchramus pylzowi. NCBI lineage: Eukaryota > Metazoa > Chordata > Aves > Passeriformes > Fringillidae > Urocynchramus > Urocynchramus pylzowi. The sequence continues at coordinate 135,129 of VZRH01001875.1, read as the reverse complement.
GTTGTGTCAGAGAGAAAATTAAAGGCAATTTCCCTTCTAGCTTTTTCCTTTTTCTAGAGGTTTATGTACCCTCTCTAAATATTGCTTTATCCCTTATATTATGAAAAGCAAGTATGTTGTGAAATACACTTAAATCATCCAGGAAGTCTTGTAACACCCATTTCAGATTATTTCACAATGATATTTTTACTTCTGTGTGGAAAACTGAAGCAAAAAGAAATGAAAATTCCATAAAATTGAGAAAATACATGCTGATGCTAAAGGGAATTTTTTTTTTTTATCTTTGAAAGAGAACTATAAAAGGAAGGAAGGAAGGAAGGAAGGAAGGAAGGAAGGAANAGACAAATATGTTCCAGGCCATTAGAGTGCAATATAAAGAGTCATTACTTTTTTCCAGATAAAGTGCAACGCACTGAAAAGGAAGTTTTCATTTGAACTCTAAACTTGGATGATATCTTAATATGTGAATGTACAACTACTGAAGCTGTTAATGTGTAACTAACTGAAAGATTCTTTGGAACATTGCCTTGAGTCTCTGCAGTTTTCTCAGTCATGTTACTGTCAGCAACTTGTGATTTCTGTGTGCTGTGATAAAATATTTTGCATATAACAAATATAGTTGTGTCAGAGAGAAAATTAAAGGCAATTTCCCTTCTAGCTTTTTCCTTTTTCTAGAGGTTTATGTACCCTCTCTAAATATTGCTTTATCCCTTATATTATGAAAAGCAAGTATGTTGTGAAATACACTTAAATCATCCAGGAAGTCTTGTAACACCCATTTCAGATTATTTCACAATGATATTTTTACTTCTGTGTGGAAAACTGAAGCAAAAAGAAATGAAAATTCCATAAAATTGAGAAAATACATGCTGATGCTAAAGGGAATTTTTTTTTTTTATCTTTGAAAGAGAACTATGGAAGGAAGGAAGGAAGGAAGGAAGGAAGGAAGGAAGGAAGGAAGGAAGGAAGGAAGGAAGGAAGGAAGGAATCACAATAAATAAATATAATGAAATAAGAGTGTCTAGGAAATAGAAATCAATAAAATATTTTAAAACAAAGCCTGTTTGTAGCTCAGCTATCCTTCCTAAGAAATTACACTATTCTTAGAATCTTGTTTACATGCTTTTTATAATCTGTTTAGAAGTAATTATTTTACAATTTGCTCCTAAATTTGTCCCCTGCAGTCTTCCCCCTCATATCTGGCCCTTTGATTTTTCATTCTGCTTATGAAAGTAAGGCTGCTTGCAAGGTTACACGACACTTCCCAGGGCATTCACTAGGTGTACCTGAAAGTCATGTCCTGTGTTTGCCTGAGGTATTGGCTGCTCCTCCCATAAAGGGGCAGAGATTGCATTTGTTTGCAGATGAAATCTATATTATTGATTTCTAGCCATCAAGGTTCAGGCAGCTGCTGTTTTCTGAAACCCTAAGGCAAACAATGAATTGTAGCACCAGAGAGACACCAGACAATTTTTCTTGCTTCTGCCATTTCCTTGCACTAGCTTTTATGTCTTTTATCCTGACTGTCTGCTTTGGAGACGTGTCTAAGTCATATTTCTTATAAATATGTTTTGTATCCAGAGATTTTTCTTGCCCTTCTAGATGCACTAGTCCTCCAGACTCTAGTAGTCTGTCAGAGGTGATCAAAGAAGGAGCTGAGAGGAGACAGTTTAAAAGGGAATTGCTGATCAAAGGAACGCAAAAAAATTTTTTACCAGAGATATGTGATATTATGTCGTGGGAGAATTGGTGTCCGATCGGCTGTGGTCTGGTTTAGTATTAAAATAANATTTATACCTTAGAAACCTGTGCATCCTCATGTTGAGATAGTATAACTCTCGAAGGATCAAAATCAAGCCACCAGGTACTTTTGGCTACATTCCAGGACTTCTGAGCCCCCCAGGGGCTCTCCCTGGGACTCAGAGCATCCGAGGTGATGCACTGAGTTCCCACAAATTGGTACAGAGGGAATAATGGTCTGGTTTAGTATTAAAATAAAGGTTTGCAATAATAATAATAATAGGTTATTTTAAAAGACTGTAATATCTCTTATTATTATCTAAAAAAAATTAAGCTGTGGCATTTTGATAGCTTTTCAGGTCCTCTCATCAGCTCTTCAGACCTAAGGGCTCTTTTCTTTTTGATATACATTTAACTCTTCTGCTGAAGTCCCATGAACTGGTTCATTTTGAAGATATGATACAGGACAAAATGGATGGGTAATTATATTTTATTGGCTTGTTAAAACCAAGCATGTTCTGAGGAAGAAAAACTGACAAACTGGCAAAGATTAAAAGCTGTGAAGGGCAAAACATGTAGCTGGGACAACTTTCAACATTTGTGTGAATCCATCAGGAAGCTACCTACTTTGCACCCACACAGCTCAGAATCCACCCAAAGCTGTAGGATGGTGCCTTCAAACCCTGCATCCCCAAGGGCTTGACAAGGCACAAACACAAACCAATAATATCTTTGCAGCAAAAGCACTGCACATTCTAGGAGATGCCAAGAAATGTCTGTCAGCTACAGCAAGGGCAACAGATGCATGTCAAAACAAAGCCAACATTTTCAAAATACTGCTAGCATCTTAATCTGTACTTGGGCAATTAAATTGCTCAATCACAGACCTCATTAAAGATATTTACAGTTGAGAAATTTCTGCAATTCTGAAAGAAAAGAGCACCCCTTTTGTTGCCTGAACTCAACGTAGAACCAAGGTTTTCCTAAGAACACAGGAACTGATTCAGGAAGACCAACTTCAGACATGCCTGTCAGTCCAGCTCTGCAGAAACACCTCGTGAGAACCCACCCCTTATTGGCAACGTGTCTCCTGCAGTTCAGGATTCAAAATATTGAGAATTTTGATTTGAATTCCTGATTATAAATACAATATTTTAAAATACAGATCAACATGCACTGGATATTGGTATTTCAGAGCAGACTCACTGTTCTTTCAATACTTCAGTATCAGCAGTGCTGGAGGGAAAGTACCACCAAATGATTGTATGGATTTGAACATAGCTTTAAAAAAAAATCAGTAAGAACACAGTTCGCAATGGCAAAGCCTTTCAGTCTCTTTTTTGATAAAGATTCATGATTCTAAAAAGCAAATTCTAAAAACACAACAGAATTACGAAATACATCAACATTTCTCTTATTGCCTTTTATTTTGGAGGAGGGGTTTGGCAGACCTATTTGTAAATGTGCATCCCTCATACAATTGTTGATCTATCAACCAATAAAAATTTAGTAACATTTAAAAATACAACCTGAAATGTATAACAGAGCTTCATATGGACTCTTGTCTTCTCCAGAATTAGAAATACTACTCAGTTTTTGGAGAGCAGTATGACTGAATAAATGAATGAGGAAAAAGAAAGACACATAAATAATTTTAAAACATGACTAATGTTCTAAACCATTAAATGAAGATTTTATCAGTTTATCATATCTCTTTGCATTCAGTTGCATGATTCTCTCATTAGGAGCAATTCTTCAGAATTCTTCAGTGTTTTCCCTAAGAGAGTTTTACCATTGTGAAAGAAGAACTGACACACCAGTTAAAAAATAGTGGATGTCCCCTAATATGGTCTAGTTAGCAATGAAAATGAATATCCCAACACAGACATTTCTGGAGTTTGCAGACATTAATGGTCTAATAATCATTGCAATATGTACAGCCATTTTCATGTGTGTTTACATAATAGAAGCACCAAAGCCTGCTGAACTGGAAGTTGATCAAAGTCACATTCCCAATTAGGCAGTAAGCCAAGAGAAAGGGTGAGCTGATAAACTCTTCACAGTATTCATATACCCCTTAAATGCTAACTAATCATGGGATTATTGATATGAAGTACATCACACTGACAGAAACAAAATTGAAGCTTTTATCTTAGAACAATCAAAAAAATAAAATTTTCATCTTAGGAAAAAAAAATTACCTCAAACATTCATACAATCCTGAATATTAATGGATCTTGTTTTCATTTTGTACAAGATCAAAAGGGTGGAACCACTGGAAATTTGTTTTCAATTCTTTTGAAAGGTTTCAGTGAACAGTTTTGAGAGCTTTCTTCTGAAAATAGCAGTACAGTCTATGACTACAGAGATTTCTAACCTCACTATCATTTCAGTGAAAGAAGAATTAGGACTGCAATTTTATTTTTTCATGAGAAATAGAAACAAATTTAAAACCTGTTCTTTTTAGACATGATGTCTAGGGCTAGATGCCAGAATCTTGGATTTGGCATTGAAAGGATTCCCTCAGAGTTTATGAGGAAAAATTATCTTTACACACATAAGCTAGGATGCTGGAAACAAAATATTGAATGCTTTCTCTAGAGTCACGTAAGCCATAGACCTGCTCAATAGTGCTGTTCTGAGGACAACCAGTTTTTCCATAATTGAGCTGCCATGATCCTAAGAAGATGCAGCAACACAATTGTGTGCTGCCTCAAACCTGTTCTTTTTTCTTTTATAGTTACTAGTAAATGCACCTTTTCAGTTAGTTCCTCCATTTGCTATATAATGAGAGCAAATAAACAGTTTATCCAATTTTTAGCCTTTGCTTAAGGCAAGAAATATGAAATGAGAACATGGCCTTTTAGCTCCACACTTACACAGCTTCCCTGTTAACTAGAACATGCCTTCAATTTTTTTTTTTTTCTCTCTTATGGAGGAATGTAGGGTTTGATTTGTCTTTATCACAGCAAAAAATCATAATTTCCATGGAACAACAGAAAATTCATATCAATGTCCTTGAGGAGTTTGGTTTGATTTTCCCTGGCATATTCAAGAATATCCCCCAGAATATTGTGAAATGATGCTTTGGATATTCCCTTTACTCATAGGTACTTTACTCACCAAATTACGGACCTCTTATATATATATATATATATTCATAGTAAACAAGAAAAACCAGAGCTGTGCCAAACCTAGGTGCAAAGCCCTACTGTGCTAGTTTGCTATGTTACAAGTAATCTTTTGCTTCCTTTCTTTTCCAAAAGGTGATTTATCCTGATCTGAGTGGAACTGTTGCTATTTGTTGTATCCTTTTGATACAGAAAACTTTCCTAAAAACCTGAAACAAGCTGATCCTTCATGGTGTCAGTGAACATTTAGAATACACAGCACTTTCCAGTGCAGCTTCTCTGCTGGTGGTGCTGCTGCTGCAAGCCAGGGGCTGTTGGAGCTGCTGGGAATTGCTCATGGCACAGCAGGTGAGCTCTGCCTGCGTGTACCTGCAGTGCTTTGTAATGGTTGTTGTAAACCCTGCAGCACTGAAGAGCTCAGAAAATGTCCATTGGCAGGCAGCAAACACAAACAGCAAATGTCACTGAGAGGATGGAGTTCTTGCCCAATCTTCTTAATGTTCAGCAAAGTAGCCCTTCAGAAAAGGATGTTTTGAATTCTGTTCCTGTGTGAAACTGCAATTATATGAGTTCCTCACACCCCAAAGCAAACTTAGACTCACTGCTATTTGACTGCAGCCTTTTTTAGCTACACAAGAGAAGACATGATTTCATAATGCCATCCCATCACTTATTCACTCTCTCTTAGCAACCCCAGCTCATGAAGCAATTTAGGTCACACAGATGACTGCACTCAATCCCTACCAGCAAAGCCGGTGTTTAAAAACTCAGCATTAATCATGCTATATAATATTCAGGTATGTGCATGTTACAGTGCAGTCAGTGCCATGCACAAACCTGTACATATTAACCATGGCTAATTTGGAAGAGGCATGTAAAATAATTAAGCAATAAACCACAAGGCATTTCAAGGAGATCAGTGATGTTTCTTTGATTTTTGTAAAGTCTGGGAACAATGACAGAGCCTTGAACAACCCATGGAGTGCAAAACTATTTACAAATTATACTATTAATCATCTTTCATATGTTGAATAAAGGTGCATAGATACCTATAAAAATTGTTACCATGTTTAGACACCAGCTCTGATGTCTCAGCTTAGCTCTCACACATGGCACTGCAGCGCTCCACACAGACACCCCACAGTGCTAGACCACCAGGTTAAGTGCATGTTGCACTTGGCTCCTCATGTAGAAAAACCCCAAAGGTATTGTGGACATGGTGGATGAGAGGATGGACAGTGTGCCCTTGCAGCCCAGAAATCCATTTGTATCCTGGGCTGCATCCAAAGCACCATGGGCAGCAGCTGAGGGAGGGGATTCTGCCCCTTTGCTCTGCTCTGCTCTGCTTTGCCCTGCTCTGCTTTGCCCTGCTCTGCTCTGCTCTGCTCTGCTCTGCCCTGCTGAGACCCCACCTGCAGTGCTGCATCCAGCCCTGGGGTCCCCAGCACAGGAAGGGCATGGACCTGTTGGAGCGAGGCCAGAAGAGGCCACCAAGAGGATCAGAGGGATGGAGCACCTCTGCTGTGAGGAAAGAATAGCAGAGAGAATTGGGATTGTTCAGCCTGGAGAAAAGAAGGCTTTGGGGTGACCTAATTGCAGCTTTCTAATGCCTAGAGGAAGAATACAAATGAGATGGAGAAGGACTTTTTGCAGGAGCCTATGGAGACATGACAAGAGGAATGGCTTCAAACTGAAAAAGAGTAGGCTTAAATTATATACTAAAATATCTTTTTTTAATCCTTTACTGTGAGGATGGTGTGGCACCTGCACAGCTTGACCAGGGAGTCTGTGGATGCTCCATTTCTAGAAGTCTCAAGGCCAGGGTT
>VZRH01001875.1:70353-128364 GCA_013397555.1 Urocynchramus pylzowi | reverse complement strand
AATACCTAGCGGAAGAATACAAATGAGATGGAGAAGGACTTTTTGCAGGAGCCTATGGAGACATGACAAGAGGAATGGCTTCAAACTGAAAAAGAGTAGGCTTAAATTATATACTAAAATATCTTTTTTTAATCCTTTACTGTGAGGATGGTGTGGCACCTGCACAGCTTGACCAGGGAGGCTGTGGATGCTCCATTTCTAGAAGTCTTCAAGGCCAGGTTGGATGGAGCTCTCAACAACCTGGTCTAGTGAAAGGCATCCCTTCCCTCTGCAGGGGTGTTGAAACTAGATGGTCTTTAATGTCCCTTCCAGCTCAAGCCATTCTGTGATTCTGTGAGTTATATCTGTGAATTTGCAAGAAGCATGTGTCACCCAGCTCAGCAAGGAATAAAAGCTTTCTCCTTCACATAATTCAAAGCCTGAGGACAGGAAGGACCATCTGCCACTACTGCCCCAGTGACACATCACTCTGCAGAAAGCTTGTCACCCTGTTGTGATGGCACACAAAGATGAATTCAGCCAGGGCACAGAGGACATCCCCAGAGGGTGAGTGATTCAACAGGGCATATGAGGCTGCAACTGAGTGCATCTATGAGAAGAGTGAAAATCTGGTGAGAACCAGTGCCCCATGAAGCCCTCATTGCTCAGGATTGCTTCACCAAGCACCAGGTGCTTGTGTACAGCTCTGGAACCTAGGCTAGGCAAACCATATGCAACCAGGAATTAATTTCCACATAGGATGGTGTTTTCAATGAAAAGTAATATTAGACAAAGACTGAAAAATATGACTACTGTGCTGTTACAACATGAGATGAGAAAATCAAGTATGAAGAGAAGGTAACAGTTGGCAAAAGTGTCTTAGAAGAAGTGGAAACAGGAAAAAATGTGAGCTTCAAGATCAGACAGAAGTCTAGAGCCAACAGTTTTTAACATGGCATGTTCTGCCTTGGACTATGAGGGAAGCATGGTGACTTTTGTGATAGATATCCAGATAGTGTTGGTCATACTTGGAGCAGATCAATGTGTGTCCACCTCTTACAACATTCAGTCTCCAATGTCCTCAGAGAGATCCTCATAACAACACATTGTGATGCATTTACTTTGGACTGGGCAGTGAACCTGATGCAAATCTGCACCCTGTTGCTCAAACAGTCTGAGAACCCAGCGTGGCTCTGTTTGTGGAGAGTGGCCTTTTGCATCTCACAGTTCAGCAACCCTCCACTTTTCCTCCAGCAGGTGCTCATCCAAAGCATACACAAATCTTCATGAAAGGACTGAGTTGATCCCACAAGTGAAAGCCTCCAGAATTTCAAATGTGCTTTCCATGTATTAGTCTTGATTGCTGACATGAGCACTCTAAAGCTCCTGGGTTATCAGATTTTTCTGTTCCTGTAGATAAAGCTACTCAAGCAGATGGTTTTGTCTCACCCTTTCTCAGCCTTGCAAGTTCCTGTTACTTGGGCCAGTTTGTAAAGTAAGCACCTGGGGAATGGGACCACTGCCAGAACAGCCTTGCTGTGGTTGCCTTTTGGGAAAATGTTTCATACTATGCATTGGAAGCACAAATTATGCAAGATCGTTTTGCATAGCTGTTCTGGATCTGTGAACCAAGAGCTGAGACAGGGAACAAAGGACGTGGAGGAATCCACCCTGCATCTGCCATGCCTCTGTATCTGTGACTGGTGCCTGTAAGGTTTTCCTCATCATCCATCCCTGAGCTTCACCAGCAGAGACCCAACTGTCTTCAGCTACTGAGGGCTATGCAGTTCAGAGACAAGGATCAGTGAGGGAGGTGCTCTGATGGACTTCATCCTTACAAAGAAAGAGAATTTCACAGGAGCATAAAGATCAGGGGGCAGTTGACTGTGGCAACCACGAGCTGGTGGAGTTCAGAATTCTGAGAGGAGAAACGATGGCAAAAACAAGAGTCATAACCCTGGTCTCCAGGAGAGCAGAGCTTGGCCTGTTCAGATAGTTATATAGCAGATTTGTACAGGACACAGTTCTGGAGGGACTCTAAAGATTTCTTTTTAGAGGTCATCTTCTCAGAGCTAAAGAATGTCCATCCTCATAAGGAGGCAAAGGTGGGAGGAGGACTGCCACTCTTCTATAAATTCAAGCATAAAAAGGGACAAAACAGGAGGTGGAAGCTGGGACAGGTAATCTCAGAGAAATACAGGTACACTGCCTGAACATGCAAGGGTGGGGTTGGGAAAGGCAGAGCACACCTACAGTTAAATTGTCATGTGGGGGACATGCTGAGTGGACCTTGTTAGGTCTTCAGCAGATATATTGAAAGCAAAAGGAAGGCTGGAAGAAATGTGTCTGCTGCTCAATGGGGCAGTGCACCTGGTGACAAATGACAGCATAGTTAATGGGCTGAGAGATTGAATGCTGCCTTCAACTTGATCTTTACTGGTCTTGTCCTTCATCAGTGCCAAGGCCTTGAGACCAGTGGGAAAGACTGGGACAAAAAAGACTGCCTTTCTGGAGGAGAATAATTGAGGGAACTTGTGAATACACTGGGTGAAGACAAGTTGGATGCACCCATGAGTGCTGAGGGAGCTGATCAGTGGCACTGGAAAGCTACTTCCCATTCTATTTCAAAAGTCATGGCAGCTGAGAAAGGTTCATGAGTACTGGTAGAGAGAAAATATCACTGTCTTCAAGGAAGGTGAGAAAGAGGATATGGGGAACTACAGGCCAGGCAGTGTCACCTCAATCACAGAGAAGGTGATGGAACATATAATCCTGAAAAACCTTTCTAAACAGAAGAGCAAGAAAGTGGCTGGAATAGTCAGCAAGGATTTGACAAGAGGAAAAAGATACTTGAGCTGACAGCCTTCTGCAATGAAACTGAGGAATAGGGGATGCTTATCTTGACTTTAGCAGGGCTTTTAACACTGTCTCTTATAACATCTTTAATGATGTAGATATTGGGGCAGAGAGAAGACTCAGTAAGGCTGCAGACAATAAAAGGTTGGAATGAGTGGTTGACACACAAGGGAATTTTTTGGGCATTCAAAGGGACATGACCTGACCAGGCTGGAGAAATGGGCTGGCAGGAATCTCATGAAGTTCAATAAGAGGAAGTGCAGAGTCTTGCACCTGAGGAGGAAAAGCTGCATGCACCAATAGATTCTGTGAGACAACCAGTTGAAAAGCAGATCTGCAGAGAAGGAGTGGGGGACCCTGGTGCAAAACAAGCTGACCATGACCCAACACTAAATAATTGTAGCAAAAAAGGTCAAGAACCTCCTGAGTTGCATTGAAAGTGGTGTTGCCAGTAGATCAAAGGATGTGACCCTGCCCTCTGCTCTACTTACAATTGTGCATAAACAATCAACAGAGCTGTAAAGAATATGTGGGGGTCAGACAGGAGACCTCTAGAAGTCCCTTTCAACTCATCTGTTTTGTGATTCTGGCAAAACAAATCAGTAAGAAAGCACAGATTTTAGTCTCTCCATATGGAGTAGAAGAAGTTGGTGTTCTGGTTCATATGCAGTGTATATCCTATTAGCTTATCCATTGATTTTAGCATACAGCTCAGAAAAATATGCTTGGCCCATAGTTCTCAGTGAAGTGACACAGTCACAGCTTTCCACTGCTGTAATGGAAATGACACCACTGAAGTGGATGTGACTATAAAATAACTGATGATGTACTGCTTTGCATAGAGGAAAAAAAGCAGTGTTTTCAGAAGTAAGATCACTGCAAAACTGTACTGGTAAGTTTGAAAATCCTTCTAGTAAGAAACATAATTGAAAAGAATGCCAAAACATGGCTTTAACTGCTTAATTAGATACACTCTGTCCCACTCTTTGGTATTTATTACCTTTGTCATCCAGTGTATTATTATAGACTCTGAAGGTCAGACTTCAAAGTCTTGGTTTAGGTTCTTTCATTTGCTCAAAATGGCCTGGTCTTGATGTCCTGTGCCAAATTTCTTCCTGCAGAGGTTTTATCAAGTATTTATGAAATTTATATTTGGCCTATGATTTTTCCTTTCCAAAACTGGGGGAGATGTGAAACTCATCCAATTTTAATTAGTTCCTAAAATGGGTCATTATCATATCTGAAATATCTGAATGAGATTCTTGGAGCTGGCACAACTTTTCAGAGGGTAGCATATTTACATGCTTTGCGTAACAAGGTTACAAGGCAGGAGGGAGCTCTATCATTTTCCCCACAGTGGTGCAATGCAGAGGGATGTATACTTACTGAGAATTCTCTGGGGACACCCAAACAAGTGCCTATCGTGTCCACAGTTTCAAGGGCATTTTTGTTTCTTTGCTAAGTATAGAGGGTGTTAACAAAAGAGGCAGAGGCTTGGATTCATGTCTCACGTCAGAGGCTAAGACAAAGCTTCATTGCCTTCCTCTGCAGTCACTGGGGAAGGAGAAGCAAGGTCTCCCCAGTCTGTCTGTGAGACACAGCCCAAGTCCCATCCACTCCATTCACTCCTTGCCAGCAAAAAAGTGGTGAAGAAAGCCTGAAGGAAACAGGCTTGACAGCCTTTTCATGCTCCTCCTGCATACATACATGTGGTTTTCCTCTACTGCCTTTGGTCGTCTCATGGTGTTTGGCCTTTCTTACCTTCCTGCTCTGCATACAGAAGTAACCCTCAGTGCCAGCCTCTGCTGTGGGTCAGATGGCTTTTCAGAGTCCTTTCAAATAGCACCAGGCAGTAAGCAAGCTATGTCAACTATGATGGCTTTACCATCATACCCTGTGGTGTCCTTTGGGGGAGCTGGAGCCTGGCATTCTTGTTTTCATACACACTGGATTCTCAGCTATGCTGGCAAAAAGGATTGAAAATAAACAGAGAGAGAGTTTTGGTGCAGACAAGCATCCACATCTTGGCTCCTGCCTGCTCATTTGAGTAAACAAACAGTGTGCGATCTTCTAATGATCTAAGTAAATTCTACAAACAATTCTACAAACAACATTTGAGTATTTTTTGCTCACGATTATTTATCTCATGTTTAGTTACTGGGTGGCAACTCCAATATGAAATGCAAGGCTGCATACAGAGGAGAGTAAATAATCTGCTCAGAATGGTCCCCTGCAGCCCTCTGATAAAAGGAAATGTGAGCAGAGGTGCACCTTGACCAGCTGGAGTTTTGAATTGTGTTTGCAGAAGCTCAGGTTGCAGTCTGTGTAAAAGCTTTTCTTGCATGGTGGTTAGATCAAGCATTAGCAGCTGCTGTTCACTGGTGCATGTGGAATTAAAGCCAGTGACAGGTTAAAAAAAAAAAAAAAGAAAAAAGAGAAAACACATGGGACAGTGGAAGGAACAAGGGCTGGTTGATGTTATCACTCAGCTGCAAACAGCAGAGCAGGGGAGGGGAGGGAGGGCTGCTTATCCCAGTTAATCCAGTTTGCTGCATTTTCAAAGGTTCTCTGCTTTCCTTTTAACTCCAGTTCCCAGAACAGTGAAACAAGGAAGGAAACAAGTAGAAGGGACTTGGAGGTGGGCAAGGCAAATAAAATGCAGTAATGGCAGTGTCCTAAAGTGAGCTAGGAGAGGAAACTGTAAAACATGTTCTCATGCAAAACAGAGGGTTAGCTTTCGACCTTGAACTGCAATTACCTGATTCTTCCAAAACAAGTTTAGTAGCATTCATGTTAGGGGTGGTATTACCTTCTGTTTTCTCCACACTTACCTGCATTAGAAAGCACAAAACTTGGTAGCAACTAATATTTCAAACCTGAACCCAGCCAAGCACTTAAACACAGCCTGAAAATGAGGCTCATCATTAGTCCCACCAAAGTCAACAAGCTATTGATTTGATTAAATTTTAACAGGTACTTGAATGCTTTGCTAGACTGAGGTCTCCCAGATGCTTTTGCTTGTTAATTCCCCTAAGTGCTGAACAAAGATGCACCCTCCCCTCCTCCTGGGCAAAGTCAGCCTGCCAGCTGTGCTCTGGCCTGGGAGGCTCCGTGCTGCACCTCCCCTGCCCTGGCACTGCCTGGGTGGGGCACTGCCCTCTCCCCTCCTGCTCAGCCCAAGGGAGGTGAGCCAGGGTCCAAATACAGACTGGGCCTTGCTTTGAGTGATGGACATCAAGGAGACTCTGCTGAGCTAAATTGTTCAGGAGGATGGTACCTTCTGTCTTGCCAAGGATGCTGGAGATTGCAGCCTCTCCATCGCCATGCCCGAGCCCCAGGGAGGGGCACATTTCCTGCCAGGATGGAAATGTCATGTTTAGACAGTAATTTTTTCATGCAGTAATCAGGGGAATTAAACACGGTCAACTCTTTTTCTTGAGGAGATAATACATTTACTTGACTTCATATCCAGTTAGTGTCACAAATTGTCAATGACTCCTAAAACAGAAAGAGTATATGTGGGCACCTCCTCTATGGGTATAAATTTTGGGCAGAGTCTCTGTTGTCAGAAGTTCCCACTTTGGAATTGAGACATGAAGTCATTATTTATTACACTCTGAGATATTTAATGCTCTCCTGTACTTGAAAAAAGGAACATTTCTCAACCACAGAAAAATTATTGTAGGTGTGGACCAAAGCTGTAAGTTCCATTCATTCACACAGCTGCCTGTATAAAATGAGCAAGGTCATACAGCTCCCTTAAGCTATACATGTCCTGGGCTTCAAAGCAGGTACAGGAAACACCCCTACATAAATACATGGATTTCTGAAGCCTCAGGTTAAAAATGTAATACAAGGCTTATTGACTTGGTGTATTATGCTCAGTCTAGTAATTCTGTACCATGCTATGCAATTAAAAATGTCAAGTTACTAGGGGAAGTTCAAACTATCCTTCTCAAAGAAATACCCAGAGCATGACTCAGAATTGGCTTTGGGCATAGACAAAGTAGGGAAGAAGGCTGCTGGAAGGCAAGTCTGTCATAGGTAGCAGTGCATATACAACAGCTTTGAAAAATCCTTAAACATGTGCTGAATTCTAGATGCTCTGAATTAGGGCAAATGAATTAAATCTTAAAGTTGATGCCCTAATTGCTTGTCTCCAGTGACTGCACATGGAGTTGGGGCCTGGCAGTCTGGGCAAATTTCTCACCCCACCATTGAACTCAGGCACCATGAATTGCACATCCTACATGCTTTGTAATGGGTGAAAAAAGAAAAAAAAAAAAAAGGCTGTCAGGGTGTAAGGGTGCCGTGAGCCATTTTTTGCAACTTTTTCAAGTAAGCAATCAAACAGAAAAAAATGCCTCAATGCATTGTGTTTTACTTTAAAACTTCCTAGAAAACCTAGATTGTTTCTGTCTTTGGCTATTAAACTTGATTAATATGGCCAAGCAGGTGCAAATGCAGCAGTAAATATTTTAAAAAATACTGTTATCCTTCTCTGTGTTATTTTCCAAATTATTTCCTTCCTTTCTGACTCATTAGATTGTATTTCAGAGACCACTATTCAGGCTAAGTGCCAATGGCTTGCTGGGACAGCTGCAATTTAGGAAGCACCCAGTGCTTCCTCACAGCCCCATTTGAGCAGTGAGATGAGGTGGAGCATTCTGGGTGTAAGCACCTCCAGGACTGCTCAGTGATAAAGAATACACACACTTCTTGAAATGCTGGTTGCAGTGCACAAAGCTCTCTGGCAGGGAAAAACCAGTCTTGGAACTGCTATCCATTTTTCACAGCTGTTGCTTCTCAAATCAGTTGCCATAAGGATTAAGGACGGGACAGAAGAAAGCACCGTGGGGCTTCAGACCTACCTTTGCACATCAGCTCCATGATCTCTAACCTCAGAGTAGCTGGCTGCTGCTGAGCCATCATTCATCACAGTTCCTCCAGTCCCCCACACCAGCAGGTGCCAGTCCAAGATCAAAAGAAATCACAGTAAGTACAGTTTTTCTGCATTTACTGTGAACATGAAGAGGCATCAGGGCTGTAAAGAAACATGAATAAAGACAGCTTTTTTTACCTTTCTTCCTGTGAGTTATGTGGTGACTCAGGGCATTTTAGAGAAGCACACAAAGAAAAACCTCCAGCCAGATACAACTCAGCCTCTTGCTTGCAGAAAAAAATGCAACAAGAGGTGACTTGGTGTTGTTTTCCTATCCAGACTCTGTCAAGACCTGTTTGAACTGCCTTGTCCTATTGAAAGAGCTATGTGTTCTGCAGAGCAAAATAATATTAATTTTCAGCACTACCAGAGAGCTTACCATTTTACCAGGCTTCACAAATATAAACAGAACTGCATTCATAACATTGACACATGAAGTAGTAAGCTGACAGCAAGGTAAGATAGCAAGCACTCTTCCCCTCCTACAGATTGATAACAGCCTCACTCAGAAATGACAGTGTCAAAACAAGCATCCATGATCACACATCTGGACTGTGGTCTGAATTCAGTGTACTGATGGCTTTTTTTGTAAAAGTCTCTTGGGGAAAAGAGTAGAAATATCACTTTCCACAGGTAAAGTGACCTTGAAGAGCAGAAGCTTACCAGGTGCAGAGGAATATGCCTCCCAGAGAGCTTGCAGGAACAAATCAGCCACAAATGAAACAGAACTGAAAGGCAAGGAAGATGAAAAAGGCAGATTTATACTGAAAGGTTTGATCCTGCAAAGATATATGAACGTGGTGACCTCTGTGCACAGGGGCTGGGCTCTGCCAAGCATCCTGTGGCTCCTCTGGGGCATTACCTGACAGCCCAGCTGCTCAGCTGCACTTCTCATAGGGCAGGGGTGCTGTCCACAAAAATTGGATTCATTACCCAGTCTGCATCAAGCCAGTAATTAAGCACTCGAGAGAGACATTGATTATTTATTTCAGAGTTGTGCAAGCTTGAGTGCTCAGTGGAACTCCACAAATCAAGCACACCAACTATCAAAACATTTTACTATGTATACATTTTAGCAAACAAGGAGTCAGTGCTCATTGGATACAAGTTACACAGTTCTCCTATTAATTAACATTCTATCTCCTATTGGTTAATGATTCTCTTGCCTCTAGTGCTAATTAGTCCCCATGCTCAGTGCTTCTCTTCCTTTGGGTCAGTGAGTCAGTGGCTGCAGATCTTCCCCCTGCCAGAATTTCCTTTTACCCAGCTGGAGCTGATTTCAGCACAGTTGCTGCGTTGGGTTTGTTCGTTTCTGCCTATCTTGGAAGTTCTGCCAGTTGTTTTTGTGGCCCACAAATCCTGCATTCTTTGTGCCCACTGTCAGTGGGCATCCTTCTTCCTAAGCTTTGTTAACATCCCCCTAGGTCTGAGATCATGTCCAGCCCTAAACCTTAGCAAGGCAATTCTACCAACAAGTAATTAGCTTTTCTAACACAAGGACATCGCTTAGACTGCTGCTCTCTGTTGTCTGCTCTCTGTTTAATGGTTTAAATCTCTCTTCTTATTGATTGGGTTTGAAAGTGTATAAAGATCAAGAACATTAAATTAAACATCATATTAAAGAACATCCTTTCTTAAGAAAATTTTACATGTTTCACATTTTGCAACAATCCTGAAGACCAGGATGGGGGTTAAACCATCTGTACCCATGCATGATAAAGACTGAATCATCTGGTGAGGGTAAATACCCTTCTGGAGGCTGTTATTTTGGGCAAATATAATAATATACATTCTTCAGCCCTCCCTCAGCTGATTCACACCCATAGAATAAATAGGATTGACATTGGTAATATTTGTTAGTTAAGTATGTTGGAAAAATGTCTCTGTGTTAAGCTACCTAGTTAAATCTGTAAAGTTGAAAACTGTCAGCTGTCTAAGGTGAGATATTTCTACTTTCACAACATAATCCATAGTAGTGATGCTGATGAATAATCTGTCAGAAGATGTAAAAAGAGCCTAAATTCTATGGCTTATTATTGGTTACAATAGCTATTTGATCATTGTTTTAAAATTGAATGTTTATTAAAGGCTTCTTCTCTCCCTTACTTTTTGGGTCTACAATTTTTAAAGCTTTGCTGTAAGACCATTTGTGTCTCCAGGAGCTCTGAGGAAAGCACTGGACTCAGAACAGGGTGGATGTTAGCATTAATGGAGTGTAGAGTTCAAATTGTTTATCCTGTTTCTATAAGATTGAACTGCTGTAAGAAAAATGTAGCTTTTTGTTGTCAAGGCATGCTGTTCAGTTAGCAGGCTGCCTGTCTAGCACAAAAAAAGCAGAAGGATAACATAAGGATAGCATTTTGCTAGGATCAGGGTTTAATCTGACACCACTGGGAATGTCTAGCTAACACTTTTTAAATTTGTTTGTTTGCACTGCAAATGGAATATTCTTGTGGTGACCCAATTAAGTTTTCTATAGGTATATGCAGGATATCTCAAGCAATCATCAGAATCTAGTAGATTAAAGTCCTTGCCAGGGCCCTCATGAAATTAATCCCCAGTTCCTTAGGAGTTTCCAGTCTGTCTTCTCTCATAGCAGGGCAGGACTGATAGGAAGTGAACAAGCAACAGCTCTTATCTAAATCACTGAGCTGCTGCACTGCATGAGAGGGAATAGCCTTTGCTCAAATCAAACAAGCAGGCCAATTAAATTGGTAGATTTTCCTCTTTGGAGAAAAAAGCTGTTACTAAAGCTCTGAGTCACAAGGCTGCATTCTGTAAATGAGATAAGGCCATCATCTAGTCAGTGGGTTTGCCTTTCCTCTGGAGATATCACTGTGATGCTGCTGTGAGAGCAAAGGAAACCAGGTCATTTCTTAGCTAATTTCTCTCTTCTTGCTAGTTAAAACCCTCTCATGTAAGGCCACTTCAATTGACTTGCTGGAGCGTGCAACTGCTCCCTGGTAGGTTTTGTGAAGGAAATAGTGTTATCTGATAGCACAGGCTATATCATAACATTAAATGTTGTGTTTAAAAAGCTAATCCTCAAGTTAAGTGATTATGTGGAAATCTCGGCTCATTGAAATAACAAATATTAGCTTTGTCAGGCATCACTGCTGTGGAGAAAGGCTTGAAAATAAGTACCCCAAACATCACAAACCATGAAGTAAGCAAAACTAATTTTAACTAATTTTTACTTAAAAAAAAAACAACAGATGAACAAAAAAAAAATAAAAAACAAAACAAAACAAAAAAACACCAAACCAAATCAACCAACCAACCAAAAGAAAAAAAAAAAAAAAAACAACCAAATTTTCATAAATATTTCCTATTTTTATGTCTATATTCTTTCATTTTTAGAGAAACTTCTCAAAAGGCATTGGGGCTATGCCTAAAAACATTAGGCATCTTTTTATGTTAATTGCCAACTAGTAAGTAAGTGAGTAAGTGTTTCACATGCTCTTTACACTGGCATTGCTACTGTTTGTAAAGAGATGAGATGTTGCACTTTGGACAAAAATACACCAAAATGTTTAAAGTTTTGTTATCTTTTACATTTGTATGCTTAAAAAATCAGCTTAATTTCTGGGTTCATTTAGGCTTTGTTCTCAAAACATTAATGTGCACTTTCATTTTGGCCCAAATCCCTTTATTATCCTGCAAAGGCCTTTTGCAAAAAAAAAGACTATTTCCATTTTTGAAAAAAAATATTTACTTTTGCTATGCATTTGTACTTTTTTTCACTGAACAGATTAGTATCTTTCTAGCACTGTTTCTTTTTACTGGGAAGCCTGAATGAGGAGAGAATGACCATATAAGAGGCAGTAGGGACACATCTGGGCTAAGTACAATTTTTTTGGCAGCTGTTTACTCCTGGTCCCTTTTGTGAGTTTAGCTGGTAGAGATTCTGCCTTCAGTTTCAAATCTTTTATCCACACAGACAAGTATGACTGCAGACATTTATTACAAACCTTTTCCTTTGTGCTGCATTTTACTCTAGTCATTACCTGACTTGAATGTGCAAATTGCAGCGTCTTCCCTTTGTCTCTCCAGTCGTGTCCTGCAGCACTTTTCACACGTTTAACACCACCCAGCAGTAGCTGTCTACACACTTCAACAGGCCCAGTATGAGGGTCAATTTACTGTGGCCAAACCAACTCCTCTGTGACTCACATATTAGCCTCAGGAGCTCTCTTTTTTCTGGTACCTGGCATACATGGGAAAGGAGGTGGAAATTTGGAAATTTTTCACTTGCTGTTAAACTGCTGGTTAGTAACTTAGCAGGTTAGCTGTGTCTAGCAAGTCTGAGATGTATACTGACAGCTGTTTTAAACAACAGATACCTTAAGAAAAATACTTCTTATGGCTACTTTGAGAACTGCCTGAATTTATAAGAATTCTAAAGGTAAATAGAGTTATTAAATTTGTTCTACATGGGCATCATACCAAGGAGTTTTGGTTTTTTACAGCCATGCCACCTCCAACAGTAGGTACCAAGAAAGATCATGAGAGATCAAAAACATATCACCAAGTGCAAAACAAGACTAATGAATAATGGCATTTGATTGTCTGGGGAGGACCTTCCACTCTCTCATAAAATCCTGTAAAATTTGGTCATGAATGGCATGACATCAGCATCACTGATCTTCTGAGACAGAGTCACATTAGTGATGCTAACCTGTTCTAGGGATTTCTTCTCCTTTTCCTTCCTTTCCCTTTGGTCTTTCATAAGGACATTTGTTCTAGGCAGGTTTAAATTACCTTTAACGGGTGTCTTAGTGATGTTAGTGGCAATCTTATAAGTACTTGGAGAATTGAAGAGAGAAAACTGCTTTCATAATGAACCACAGAATATTTGTGAAATATCTGTGGTGAAAACCTGCTGTGGTTTATAGTGGAAATTCAAGCAGAAATTCTGTTATCTCCTGCTCAGTTGTGCATATGCTGTCCCTGTAGCAGGTTGGGATATATCTGCTGAGCTCTGCTTTGAAAGCAAAGGATTTGCCATCCCTGAAAATGGTAGACTGTCCAAGTTAATTTGTTCAGGAAATTATCAGGACCACCTTAAAATAACATGAAAAAAGGCCTCTTACACAGAATTTCTTATTCTTTTAAGAACTGCAGGCAGCCTCTCACAGCGTTCCTTTGGATATCTCCTGCCTCTGTCCTCCAGTGATTCTTTCCAAGAGGACTTCTTTTTTTTCTTTTTTTTTCCATTCACTTCTACAGTTTTGATGTGTCACCTGGGCAGAACAGGAGGATTTCCTGCTTTTGTTTGGGACTTCTGGGTTGCTCAGCACCCAGAAACCACAGAGATGCTCCTTGGGAAGGAAGGTTACCCTTCAGCACCCATTCCAACGTCTGATTCTTTGGGAGTGTTGAGAGGCGGATTTTGCTGTGTGGATTTCATAGATGATCTGAGTTTCTGCTGCACACTTGATGTGCTCAGGATGTCTGACTTACCATGCAGAACCAGCACACACACAGTTGCTCCCCAGATGTATTGAGCCCATGATGTAAAAACTGCACTGAAGCCTGCAAAAGTATTTCTGTCAAGAAAATCCATCTATCCCAGTGGGTCCTGAAGCGACCTTCCCAAGAGTCAATGTCTAGAACTTAATTAAATTTTCACTACTTTTCTAGGCCACATGAAACCAGAAATCATAGCCTTCACAGAGCTCAAATTCATCCTCAATGATCCATCACACTCCTTCTTCCAGTGGGTATTCATTAATAGCAAGGGTGGTCTCTTCCCTGTCGTACACTCAGCTCTGCTGCACAATTTCCTCCATGTTGCCACCCTGAAAGAAAAGTGAATGAAGCTATTTTATATTCTTTTTCAAGAACAGTCCTCCAGGAATAAAATAGCTTTTCTTGCTAGTATTATCAGAAATGACAGTTTGCAAAAGTCAGCAAGGACATTTTTTCCAGCAGGTTGCCAATTGTTTCTAATTTGCAAAGTATCCAAAAATTTTTCAACTACCAAACCTAGTTCAAATTTTTACACTCCAAACCCTGTCACTTTTATAGATTTTAGAGGCAAATATCTGACAGGCTCAGGGCTAAAAACTGATGTTGCCACATCCCACTTTAATTATACTGGGGCCTTGAAGACAGTGCCAAGGACTAGAATATCAACAACAGACTGGCTCCATCCTCTTGACACCCTCCATTCAGATGCATATATACATTGATGAAGTCCCCTCTCAGTTTTCTCTTCTAGTGGGGAAACAGGCTCAGATCCCTCAACCTTTCCTCATAGAAGAGATGCTCCAGTCCCTTAATCATCTTTGTTGCCCTCCACTGGACCTGGTCCAGGATTTCCATGTCTCTCTTGCCCTGAGGAGCCCAGAATTGAACACAGCACTCCAGAAGTGCCTCACCAGGGCTGAGCAGAGAGTCAGGATCATCTCCCTCAACCTGCTGGCAATGCTCTTCCTAATGGACTCCAGCAGACCTTTGGCCTTCTTGGTCACCAGAACACACTGCTGGCTCATGGACAGCTTGTTGTCTATCAGGAACACTCTTCATCTTCTCCGCAGAGTTGTTTCCCAGCAGGTTGGCCCTCAGCCTGTTCTTGTGCATGGGGTTGTTCCTCCCCAGGTGTAGGACCCTGCACTGGCCTTTGTTGATTGCCTCATCATTATTTCTCAGACACAAGGCTGAAGTTCCCCTGACACTGTGGCACCTCTCCCACTCTGCAGTCCCGTGTATTTGACCAAGGTGGGCAGGCTGGCCAGAATGCAGCAGGACTGGAGCATCACAGGGATGCACAGGAGCCAGGTGGGTACCATATTAGAGCTATCACTTCCAGAAAGCATTTTCCCTGCCTGCCCCCACAGTCCCTCCATGGTGGCAACTGGGCAAAGCAAAGAGAGGCTTTATGCAGATACTGTCCCACAGAGCTTCACGGGGTGGTCTGCAATACCATCTTCAGCTATTAAAACAAACCTGGTTAACCACAGTGAGACCTCTGCAAAAACAAAAAAGCAGAAAAATGCCCTGGATTCTGGAGATGTGATTAAATTGCATGTGCTGTAAGTTCTTCCTATTATAATCACTTTTGATATGCACTTTGTAACACTCACCTGGCTTTCACTCCTACCTCTGTCTACTGTTTGTGGTTGAAGGAAAAGTGACGTTTATTTTGAGCTAAAAGACAGCTTTGTTCCAGACCAGATCTCTCCTTCACTATGCATATGTCAGCCCTGCAGGTGCTATCTCACACTCAAGAAACAGGAAGTTTTTCAAATAACAAATGCAATGTCAAGGTATTACTTGGACAAAATAATAAAACACTTTCTCAGCATCAGTCATAGCAAGTTTTTTTTGGTTTTTTTCTCATACAATGAGTTATATGTGCTTTGTCTTCCATAACTATGACTGAGAACAGCTCCACTGACTTCAGAGGAAGGCTTCACATCTGTGCTATTAAGAATGAAATTTTAAACTAGCACATGGATATGCTGTGTATTTGAGGGACTTGGCTGGTTTAACACTTTAATTCTTCAGGGTCTGTCTTTAGATTTTCCTGTCTCTAATGCATTGAAAGAAAAGCTAAGCTTTCAATGAATCATTTAAGAATCTCAGCTTTTTGGGGAAAATTTTTACCTCATGGTTTCACATGAGCATTATGTCACTCAGATGTAGACAGCAGAAAGTATCCTTCTATATTTAATCCAGCTGCTGCATCACATAACATGCCAACTGACTTTTCCCTTTCTCCCACCACAAAAGAGCTGTAACATCTTCCTTCTTGCTTTTAAAACACCTTTTTTGGAAATGTATTTTGGTGGGTGACAGCTCACTGTCACTTCAAATATGTGTCCTTCTCAAATATCATTTACAAGTGATCCATTTATGCTTCCTTTTCAGTGGGAAAAAAAATGAGGTTTAAGATATGAAGTGTAGATTGTCCCAGTGGCTACTAATCACTTACCTTTGCTTCATCTTAAGATGTATGACTGTCACAAGAGGTAAATGATTATGGTCCAGATCCACAAAAGTACCTAAAGAACCTACATAGAACCAGGATTTTCATCACCACAGCTTTTTTCATACCCCAAAAAGCTGCCTTATCCCACAAGGACTAGGAAAATTTTTGGGGTGCCATTTAGTTATACTTAAATATATGCAATGTGCTGAATCTGTCTTTGGAGGAAAACACTGTTCTTCATCCATGGGTGGCCAAATCCACCATTCAAGCTTCCCTCTGACAGATGGGAGCTCTGCACACTGCATCACTACCCCACCTAATAGGCTTTGCTTGTCTGTAGTTGGGGATGTCTTGGGCCAATTTCTGCCACAGGTCCAGGAGAAAACCTCATCAACCCTGCACAAGCCAGCACTAGAGCTAGGTGCTCCAATGAGTGAGGAGCAGGACAGACAGGATGCCAGACTGCATTGTAAAAAACCTTGCTCGTGGATCTGAGGCACAGTATAAACCACAATGCCCTTTTATAACTGTGTTGCTGGCCCTGTGTCATATGGAAATTAATCTCTCTTTTTAAATATTTGCATATTCATAATCCACCCCGAGGGACTTATTAACAGGATCCTCAGTTATCCAGCCTCAGAGGTCAGTTGTAATAGCATGGCAGCATTTTGTTTGGCTGTAGCCTAAATGGTTAAAAGTGCTTATATTCTTGGAAGGGAAATAAGTTATAATGCAGTCTTTACATTGACACAATTCCATCAATGCTTGAATATGCTTTTTGTTATCTGATCAGTCATCTATTTCTTCTAGACACCAGGAAGAGAAAGCCTTGCTGTGAGGTGACAAACACCCATCCTTTGCCTACACTAGATGAGACCATAATCTTCTGGAGGTGCTTATTCTTGCTGGTTGGCTTTAAGGGATGCCTTATCTTACAGAGTAGATAGTTCTCTGTGATGACAGCGAGGGGAGCTTAAACAACAAGTTGAGAGGGGGATGGCTGCAGCATGTGAAGTTTCATCTTTCCATGTGAGCCCTGTCTTCTATGTCTCACCTCAGAGCTGCATGACTGACCAAAACATCTCCCTGAGAATGACCTGATGATATCCTTCATCTAATGCACAAGTCATTTACTGAAAGTGTTACAACACTGTAGAGAAGTTTACTGGTATTTGCCCAAATGGCTTTTTTTGTGGCAATTTTCAATGGTGATTGCCAGATACAGCCTTTCTGCTGCAATATCTAGCTACAAAACAAGTTATAGAAAAAAAAAATATCCTGACTTTTTCTCAGTGGGGAAGGGGAATGCCAGCTGTGGAATGTGGAAATGTCCACCATCTTTTCTTTGTCTCGGTGGCCACATGGAACTGAGTCAGGGTGGTGAGAATCTTTTTTTGTGTACACCACCCTCTCTCTTGTATACTTTTCTCATTCATATTGTTGCTGTTACTGGTTCTTTCTCAGCCCATTGCTGTTTGCCTTCAGGAAATTGTAATCTGGACCCATCTCTCTGCCTTCGTCCCTTGGAGGGAGGTGGAGGGAAGGGGAGTAGCTTATTTGGAGCTTAATTCCCACCTGGCTCTAAACCACCACAGTGACATATCCAGGCTTGCAGCCATTTTAAGGCAGTTATCCTGCTCTTGCTAAAATTGCTTAAGGCAACAGTCTTCCTGGTAGCAAAAGACTGAAGAGGTGATCAAACAATTTACAGTCAAATATTGGATTGTGCTTCAGTGCTGAAACTTTAAATAACTGGTCTTATAATTATTCTGCTTTTCCAGATCCAAAATATTTTATAAATAACATCCTTTCCAGGTCATGTGAATCAGTGTGACACTCAGTGTGCTCAGTGGTGAGGAAGGAACATCTGTTCATTTGTTCAGTAGTCATCCAACCCGTTTGTCTTTAAAATAGAAAAGCGGTAGTATCATGAGCAAAGGACTGCAAATTTCATGCAGTCTGTTCATATATTGTTGCACTTACAGTTAAATTTTCCTGACAAACAATTCAGCACCATACAACATACCTCAAAACTGCACTAATCTCTGTAAAATAATCTGCACAATTACAGTTACATTGGGCAGCAGCTGGCAATGAAGGAAATTTAGACTGCTTACCAAACAGAAAAATTCAATCAGTGCAATAGTAGTTCAGCTCTCTCTCTCTAAAAAAAAAAAAAAAAAAAAAAAAGGAAACAAAAAAAAAAAAGAAAGGCAACAACAAACAAAGCAACAGCAACAAAGCAGTCGTAACTCCTTCTATAAAGAAGACAAATTAGAGACAGCCTGCCCATGAGATTGTTTCCCTCCAGGTAGAGCCCTTTTATAGGCTGTTCACTGCAAGCAGGTATGGCCAGCATGTAAGGCCCAGCTTTGCAAAGTGCTGCCATCCTGGGCTTTCAATGAAATCAGGATGGAGCTCAGGGATCAGTGTGACCAGATCACAGGACACAACAGCAGCACAATGTGGAGTTCTAGGTGGAGTCCTGCTAAGCTGTGGGAATGTAGGTGGAGTCCAGCTCGTCCAGTATGTAGCAGTGGCATCAAGAATCAACATCATTTGTATTGTACTGACAAGAGTGAGGTGATGAGAGGCAAAGTGAAGTATTAATGTAATGATGCTTTACCTTTTTACTTAAAAGATCAAATATAAGACTCAGCTCCTTAATTTGTATACAGTGTAAAGTCAAGCTATAGATTTTTGTTTTCTCAATCTCCTCCTTCTGCTGTTGCTCTTGATTATCAAAGGGATTCATGAACAGGCTTTAGCTAAGTTTCAAAGTTTAGGCTCTTTGAAAGCTGTTCATTAGCTGTGTTCTCCCCTCACTGGGAGTTCCCAAAGCATGGCAAAAATCTCTCTGCTAAACTTCAAAGGTGTTAAAGGTAATCCAGTCAGCCTAAGAGCCATTTTTCCCCCAGTTTATTAAACAGTTCCTCATCACTTTTGTTGCTATGTAATTTATGGCAAAACTGCAGACTGACTCTGATTGCAAGGATGGCTCAGGAAGGGTGCAAGTTTCCCAGCAGCTGTTGATTTACCTGGCATTTGCCTTACCTGTGGTTCACAAAGCATGGCCTGCTGCTCTTTAAAAGGAAGAAAGGACTTCCTGCAAAGCCTTTGGAAGAAAGGGCATCAACCAGTTCTGGCATAAAACTGTACGTGGCCTAAGCATTTATAATGACAGAAATCTCTAAAATCTCAGGCTACAAGATTTCCTGGGCAGTTCTGTCATTCAAGTACCAAATCTGAAGTATCCTAAGGATGGTCTTGCTCCTCAGGGAAAAAAGGTCAGATCTTTTTAATCTCTAGCTTTGTCTATACCACTGAGTAAAATAGTCCAGTGACCATGGGTCCTGAGGCTAACTGGCAGAACACACCTTGCAATCTCTGCATGACTTTCCCCCTTGCTTGTGCTGATTTTTCAGGAACAGTCCATGGCATTGTGATCCAAGCTGTGCCTGATCATTCCTTTGGGAGCAGGTCCTTTCAGAGGTCTTGAGAACTCCGTGGGAAGGGGACCAAGTATCTGTGGATGCTGCAGATCATGTCACTGGTCAATATGCCAGGCAGAGCGTGTGGGTACCAACAATCCCAGCGTGAGGGGATGACTTACAGGGTTGTCTCTGGGCAAGTGGCCTGGTGGCAGGGCCAGCAGCCATTGCACAAACAGATTTCCCTTGCCAGACAGCTGAGCTGGCACCAGGCTGCAAGATCCAAAAGATGAGAGAAGCTGTACTACTGCTCCAAAAGCAGTGGCTAGAGAGAATAACTTCTGAAAGGCAAAGGATCCCAGCTACCTAGAAGACATTATCCTGGAGCTGGAAAGATATGTGCTCTATCAATTTAAGGCTGCCAGTGACTGGCTTAGTACATGCTGAGTGTTGTCAGATCCCTGCTCTCAGCCATATACACTTATCACCCACCAACCTGTCCAAGAGGTGGACAGGGCTGTGGGGTGGCCACACAAACTTATCAAAACTACAGTTCCTCTTCTTAGATGAAAATTGCCCATTGTGGCAGCTGAACCCCTGCACTTCTGAGTACCCACCCACATGCAGGGATACTGCACCATCAGCTCCATCCTGTGCTGGAGCCATTTCAAAAGGCCATTATGTCCATTTGGCTAGTGAAGTACTGCTGTCATACATTTTCTGGCATGAAACAAGCATTTGGAGCATGCTGTAATAAGGGAATAGCAATCAGTCTTTAGAAAATTCCACTGCTAACATCTCTGTATGCCTAATTTAAGTTGCTGGACCCATATATAGCCAATAAAATGAAATGGCCTGATTTTCAGAGATGCTCAGCTCTTCCACATAAGTGCCTTTGCAAGACAGATGATTTACTAGGCTGTGCTGTTAAGCCTGTTAGCTGCTGGCTCTGAAGTTTCAAAGGCTAATCTGAACTGACAGAAATAGGCGTTCTGCAGAGGGATCATCATAGAGGAGAAATATTTTATAGATGTACACACTGGATCTATATATAGAGACTGGGCTATCAGCCAGGGTGTGCAGTCCAGTACATTGTTTCTACCAGAAACAATTGATAAAGACATTGATTGAAGATTTGACAAAGAAGTAACATCTTTTTTGTATGCAATCCCATTTATTCGCAACAGCAATGACGAAAATGCAAGGACTCCTGTTTCCTTCATGACATTGATTTAGCACAGAAGCTTGTAGACCTGTGGTCCTCTTTGCAGTAGCCTATTCAGTAAAACAACACCTCTCCACAGCTGGAAGAGGAACTGCTCCTCTCCCTCCATCAAGACTACATCTGCTTTGGAGTCCCTTATCTGGAATCAAATAGTGCAATGAAGCTTCTTTCTCCTCGGCACCAAGCCTTATTTTTTGCTTGCCTGATAGCCTCAAGTCTCTCTTTTTTTCCTTTTTTTTTTTTTTAATATCATGCAACATACACCCTCTTGTCTTTTGTCTTTCCTTGCTAGTTGCCCTGCTTCTTTCTCACATAATCAAATATGCCTTAGTATGCACCTGTTTTCTGGAGGGTGATTGTTGCTACTGTTATGTCCCCTCAAAGTATAGTTACTTCTTGTCTGAGGTGAGCAGTGGCTGTTCTAGCCTCGCTGTGTGTGCATAGAAATCTTAAGAGGGGATCCCACAGGCTTCACTGTGCCTTGGATAAAAACCTCTCATTAGATTCTTCCTTTATATGAGATGGAAGCTCACCTCCCTCCCATGGAATTCACAGACAACAATCTGAATATTCACTGACAGATGCAAAATCGATTCAGGATCCAAGGTCAGTGAGAAAAAAAAATTGCAGCGAGGCAAGAAATGTGGGGGGAAATCATTCCAAAATCCCAGTTTGGACCCACTCTAAATCAGAGGTAAAGGAAGCAAAAATTATGGTTTGAGAAGGGCATTTATTTCTACTTAATGACTAGGTGCAGACACTGATGTTCACTTTGTGACAATGAAAGTTTAGCAAAATTGCAAATGGATAAGTAACTATTCAGTATTGTACTTGCATGCTCTTCAAAATTTTAATTATTCCAATGAGGACAGAAAATATAATTTATTCTTCTCATGAGACAGAAAATGAGCAAAAGACAGACAGTAAGGTCTGTTCTTTTAATTCATTAATCTAGTAATCTATATTCCACATTTTTGCAAATCAAATTTATCCTGCATAGTAAATGCAGCTTGGCAAGACTTCACTTGAGTATATGTGATTTTGTTAATCTTCTTTCAGATGTTCTTGACCACACTACTTTTTTGCAAGCATCAAAGCAGAGATCACAGTAGTTGGTTTTTTTAATTATTATTATTTTGCTAGGCAGGAAGTGAAATATCCCATGAGTACCTTCTGCAAAACAAAGATGCTGATTTGACAAAATCTTTAGATCCTGTAGTCACTGGAAATCAGGGGACTCATGCAGAATCTGTATGCAGATATCTCCCAAACCCCACTTTTTATATAATAATTGTAAGCAATCCACACCAATTCTGTATTAATTTGGTCTTTTTAATGGTTTTTTTTGCCTCCTTAAACCCCTATACAAACTGTGTTTTCAATCACTTTTTCTTAGGCTACCAGACTTCTATATTTTCTAGTAATGCAAAAGTAAATGTTGCATGGTACATATCCAATAGCTCTTTCATACAATTTCTTTAGGCAGATTTGATTTCGCAAAAAATAAAGTTATTTTTTAAAAACACCTTAATCCTTGCAGAGTTATTAAAACAGACTGATTAAATTAGCTTCCATGCTCAGAGGGTCTAGGAAATTTTAATTTCTTGGACTTTTTTCAGAAGCAGGCAAAGACAAGAATTTTATATTTAAACCAGGGTACAAATTTGAACTTCTTCTCATTTCTAGAGCCCTCCATACAGGATCTAAACTTGGATTTTTGTCATCATACATAAGTAATTACATGCTTAATACATCTAACATATTGTATATAAAGTATGTGGTTAAGCTATATTAGTACATTAAGTAAAAGAAAAAAATTGCAAAATTCCAGATCCATGCACTGACTTGTAGCTAAAGGTATCTTCTGACATAACAACTTTGTACTACGAAATGTATCAATCTTCCAATTTGCTGCTAACAATCTTTCCTATATGAAACTTTCATTGGGGTTTTTTTTGTTGGTTTTTGTTTTTTTCTTTTTTAACCATTATTTGTATGCATAAGTATTAATGCTATCTGTATATTTTATCTCTGGGTCTACATTCAACTTCTTGCCAAATGTCCTAATGATATGTATGTAGGTTAAAAGGTTTAAATGGACTGACTTTTATTCAGACTGCACAGCCAGTGGGCCAAGGCAACAAATTGATGCAAGCATGTAAAGAATAATTCATATTGTAGCATGCCTTGGCTATTCTGCCTAAATAATTCAGCAGCATTCAGTCCAATAGGGAACTTCTTGCCTGAGAAAAAGACATTGTGCTTGCCCTATGAAACAATGGGACTTCACAGCAGCAGAATCTTCCTGTAGGTAAAACTGGGTAAAAAAACTGAGCTAGTTTAGATTTCAAAGATTAAATAAGGATAGGAAGAACAAGACAAAATATTAAAAAAAGCCAAAAAAGGAGACCATAGGAACTAGAGGAAGGCAGGTACCTGAGGTCATGGTCAAAATAAGTCTCATTTGATGTATTCTGCTAAATAATAGTTTAAAGTTGGCAGAACGTTTCAAAACTTAAAGAGATTAACATCCTAAAGGTCTGCCTATCTTTTCTATCATCTTGTGTCTTATTCCTCTCTTTTCTTTGACACTTTTTTCTTTCTCTTTCTTTCCCTATCATATTCAGCTTGAAGCATGCCCCATTTTTATTTCTGCTCACCAAATACAATAAAGGTGCAAGTATGCATTTTATTAGTCCTATTTGTATGAGGATAGTTCCCTGATTTGAGAGTGATTTCCTCACGGAAACAACTATCCTGGTATACATCCATGCAAGGAAGAATTAGCATTAGTGATGTCGGTATATGTGGTTTTAAATAAGCATGCCATTCTTTACATGGAGAAAACTATCATGGGGAAACCTATTGATTTAAATGATATTGCTTATATGAATAAGCTGCTAGGTTGGGCAATCTGTTGTGCAAAAAACACCCTCTTCCTCTTGACTATAAAGGGAACACTGACTGTGAGCCATGGGGCCATCATACTCATGGATACAAAACTCAAAGGCTACAAAGAACTCACGCACACCAAGTTTGGGAATATAAAGCATCTTATATAGGCATTGATATCTTATATGGACACAATTCACAGGGTTTCTATTCTGTTTATATTAGGCATCTGGTGTTTTGATTTGTCAGAGAAGATAATTCTAAGAAGGATGTAAAATCTTCCTACCATTTTTTCATATAGTGTTTGCCCCTCTCATTTTCAAACCCTGGGATCATTATTTATAGATAAAGGAAATCTGGATTATCACACGAGAATGAGAGAGTTCTTCATTTGTTCATAATTTATTCTTATCCTGCTGCTAGTTTTGGCAGTTCTGCCATTAGATGCAGTCAGACAATAAAAGCTCACAGCATGATGCCTATCTGTAGAGTTTTGCTTGGTTTTTTGCAATCTAGGCAGCAATACTCTCTTGTTAAGTAGGGGCAAGATTCTGTGTACCATGCAAACATGGTTTTAGGTCAGCTATGTGCATTATCTGCTGTTGAAACAAATATAAGCCATATTTAACCAATGACAAAATCTGGCATTTTATCTCAAAATAGTTTATGCTCACTCAGCTTCAGAACCATGTTTGGATATGAGATAAGAACCAAAACAAAATCCACTTTTAAAAGATTAAGTGTGATATAATGCATACATATTTTATCCTTGTTGTCATAGTTACACTTCCAGATCCAAATGAAAATTAACTGTGTTAACTGACATGCTGACTGGAAGCTGACATAGTTATCACTCAGTTATCACTCAGCTATCAATCAGCCAGTTGTGGTGTCTGCACAGAGGTAACCCTGCACTATTGTCCTGTTCATCAATCTGCCATTCCAGTTCCTTTTCTGGCAAAGAATTTATAGGGAAATTTTGACAGGTAGTTTGACAACTCAAGTAAAAACAGGTTATTCTTATTTTACACCTTCAAAAAAGAATATTTAATGGTTTTGATTTTGGCCCCTGGTCAATTTTTTAAGGGATGGTGTGTAGTGTGTAAGCAGCTTTCCTTATTCCCTTGTTGTGATATTAATCCCCCTTGTTTCCCTTTTTGCAGTCATTAAATGATTCCTGGTACTATCCACCCTGATGGGTACAAGAAGATGCTGGAATGTCTGATTCATCCCAGTGAGCTCAGGGATAGTGATGCACAACCTTATTTCAAGCACTGGTAATGTAAGACCTTGCATTTGGACGCAGCCCATTATAATTAAAACATCACAGAATCAGCTGAGTTGGAAAAGACCCACAAGAATCATGAAGTCCAACTCCCTGCCCTGCACAGGACCATCCCCAAGAGTCACACCATGTGCCCAAGCTGTCCAAATGCTTCTTGAGCTCTGTTAGACTTGGTGCTGTGACCACATCCCTGAGGGGCCTGTTCCAATGCCCAAACACCCTCTGAGTGAAGAATCATTTTCTAATATTCAACCTAAATCTCCCCTGACTTAATTTCAGTGCCTTCCTTCAGGTTCTGTCATTGGTCACCACAAAGATCAGTGTCTGCCCCTCCTCTTCCCCTGATGAGGAGGCTGTAACTTCAATGAAGTCTCCCCTCAGTCTCCTGTTCTCCAGGCTGAACAGAGCTTTTAGACACTAAATGCAGAAGTAGAACTTCTCTTGACTTTTTATATGCACTTCAAAATGCTTTAGAAACACAGAATGCACAGGCAGACTCACAACATGCATTGAAGTTTCACACATGCTTCCCAGGGGAAATAGCTAACATTTAGTTGGGACTTCTACTGAGCAAGGCACCCCACTATGATGAACTTAAATGGCAGAGAAAAACCCAGGTTTGGTATCAGGGCAGATTTTTTAATGGCAGGAATAATGAAGCTCTAGAGGGATTGGCCAAGCATATTGTTGAATATCCACCCCCTCAAATCTTTGAAAAAGAGAAAAACTGCAGTTATAGGTGATCCTGTCTAGGGGTAGCCAGCTGAACTTCATGAATGCTTGAGGTCACCTCCAGCTTTATTTCTGTATGCTACCCTGTTCCATAACTTGCTATGAGATATATCAGCAGGACAAACCCCTTCAGTGTGGTGGAAGTGTTGCATCTGACAATGTGCTGTGTGTGGAGTCAGGAGATCCACTGCAGCAGGGCTTGAGATGATCCATGGGCACCTCAAGCAGCCACGTGGGAGTTACGAGCCATGTCAGCCAGGGTGCATTGCCCCTGCTAGTGAGTCACCACCCTGAGAAGCATGAGGCACAAGCCAGAAGGACAGACAAAATTAGAGTTTAAAGCAGAATAATTATGTGAGACTCTTCTCTTTCTCAGTATCAAAGGGGGAAAAAAGGTTGCCAATAGATTTTGCAAGAAAGCCACTGACATGATAGTAGCAGAGACACTCTTATTCTAAACTTTCTGCACAGCTAGAGTGCAAGACAGATCTAGACTTTGGCTTTTCCCATCAGTTTCTTGCAGGCTTTCTTCCAGTGGAAGAAAGTGGAATTAGAAAATTGAAGAGGAGCAGCAGGGTCAGAGACATCTATTAGAAATGAAGAGCAGTGATGATATTTTTAGAGGAAGTATGAGAAGTGCTTCATAGGAATGAACAGAAAGCCTGCACCATCCTGTTAGTTTGTCAAAACAGTGTCCAGAAAGTGCTTATTGCATAACTTTTCTATTACAATTAAATATGATGATGCTGCTGCTGATGATGATAGCAAGGAAGTCCTTAATTTTAGCACCATTAGATAAAATGCAGGTGACAAGTGATCACTGTCAGGTTGAGAGTATTTAGTCTTCTTTATAAATTGAAACACTATGCATAATTCCTATTGATGTTCTATTTATAGCCTGAACAGATGGATTTCCTAGTCATCCTTGTTGTCACAGCAAGGATGCCAAGATTTGAGAAAACCATGAAGAATTAAACAGCAGGACAAATTAGTATCACTGGGGGAGTTTTGTAATTTCTCTCCAAAGTATAATATAATAAAAAAATTGTCCCCTGACTGCTGCAAAAGGAGATAGATAAGAAGAAATTTTAGGAAATTTACATTGCCAATACAAAGACTTTAAGAAACCCTATAATGCAGGGCCAAAGACATGTCTTAAAACCAAAGATGTTCTATACGAATATGGTATCTCATGTTTAAATGTTAAAGGCAGTCTGGTTTGAATACAGTATTTGATTTATGGCAGGTACAGATGGGAATTTTCTGTTTCCTTTTCAAGGCAGTATTTCTGATCTGTCCAGGGACTGATCCCAAGATAAAGGACTGAATAGTCAAAGGATGACTAGAGTTACATTTCATGGAAACTGAAGGAATTTCTCAAGACTAGCAGAATGCATCTTCAATGACCAAGACAGCAGTAAAGCTCTGCCTTGGAAGACTCATTAATCCCTGACAAGCCACAGAATGTGGCTTCTTCTCTGACTCCTTGCTCTAATGGCCTTACTGTCTGTAACAATTATTAAACTTGAAAAGTATGTCTTAATAAAATGGAAGAAATGCACATCTTTCCGTGTCCTATATTCACTTCCTGTGAAGTCATCAACTTCAGCAGCCTCATTAACTTTGCAGTCTGAGCCTTAGTGAATAAGCCAAGTTCACTCAGCCCTCTACAAATGCAACTGGGTACAGTACTTCAAAACTTCACAAAAGAATGAAAAGAGGTTGATCAATAATTACTACTCCTACAGTGAGATAGCCATGAATTATTTTACTCTGAGTAGATTGTCCACAACCTAAACATTTCTTTTTGTTTCATTCCTTTTAAAGCATCTAGAAGTTGTGCTGTTGAACAGAGCAGTTTTCTTATTCTAGTCTGAAAAAAATGCAAGAGTGAAAAAAAAAAAAGGCCAAGGAAGAATAATATATAATTTCTAATAATATATAATAATACATAATTCTAATTTCATAGACTAACTGGTTTAATTTCCCAGTTGGTGAAATAAGCAATAAAGCCATGTTGGTTTTTTAAATTAAATTTAAATTAAAATATTCTGTATGAACACATGTACATATGCCACTATGATATTGACAATAAATAGAGTTATATAATCTTCATTAGAAATAATGTAAAACTAAAAAAGTTAGCATAATCTGGTGTCAGATAATGACATGACAGGGTACAAGTTGCAAGTAAAAACATAAATTAAAATATGGAAGGAGACAGATGTAGAAATCTGGCCTAATCAAGTAAAATCTCCTTTACATCTTGAACATGTTTTCTGTTATAATTTCTACATGGGGTTCTTGCAACCAATATGGGCACAAATTTCATGAGCATACATCCATGTATTCTTGATGAATGCTCTATTTTTTCCAGGTAGAGTTTATACCTCAGCTGTCTGTTACTTTTTCTTTTTCAATAAGTTCCCTATTTATACCACAAACATCCCAGTTTGGCTCTCAAAAGAATTTTCCACATTGGATCAAATTTTTATGTCCCTCCAAATAATAAGCAAGCAAATTAAAGTCCTCTTTAACCTCCTCTTTCTATGTTTTCTCCCATTTCCTCCCCTCATTTAAGTCAGCCTCAAAGATCCCATCTCCCAGCTTGATGTGGAGGCTGTGCTGCAGGTCTGTGGCAGTGGGGCAGGGGAGGTGATGCCTCTCTCTGCACAAACTCTGCACTTGCCATTCTGCTGACTCAGAAGAGTGTGCCTAGGCTGCAAGTACTGAAATCCAGTATTAAGCAACAGTGTATATCACTTCACAGAAACATTTTAATAGGAGTTTTAGAAATAGGCTACTAAACCCAAGTTCTAATAAGAGGAGAGAGACCAGAGAACAAAACTATAATGTAAAAAGTTGTCTTTACATTTCCTATTTAATTTTATGCTCAGTCATTCATTAATCTTCTACAATAATGTATTGAACCTCTTCTGTAAATTATGTGTGTACTTTATCAATGACAGTGGTTATTGGCTGTTATTTTTCATGTGCATACAAATTAATAATAGAGAGATAAGAATTGTCTCCTTTTTTCAGTTTGACTTCTTAAGGCTTGTATAACTGTCAATTTTCCAAAGACTGAGCTTTCAGCACTTCCAACAGTAAACATTATTATCAGAAAATGCTCAGAAAATGAGGGACCAAGTTATCTTTTAACATTACACTACTTTCTGTGGGCAAAAGAGGTTAATCTATGGCACAAGAAAGAATTACTGTGCAAAATTCACAAAGAAGGAATATGCAGGTGCTCCAGCTTAGATTAACAAATGCATTTTCTTCATCAAGAAGAGGTAAAGGAAAAATGTCATTGAAGAGCCATTGGACAGGAGGCATCTGGGTATGCTTCACTAGAAGTGAGCTGCATGTTGTCTGGCCATGTCTATGTGGCAGCCAGGAAGACTTTTTATATCGTGTATGATTTCAAATTATTATTTACTGATCTTGGTGTGGTACAAACTTCAGTTCCATTTTCAAATCCTGTGAAAGAAAACACAGTAATGTCCCTGAAACACAGGAATGGGAGCATAGGAATCAGAAAGTTCCTCCAGGCTGAGCCCCAGGGGTTTTGTGGAAAGAACAACCACACACATAATAGATAGAACATGAGCAGTAGTTCTTAAGGTATCAGATTCACAAGAGCTTCTACTATGACAAAAGTTTTGCTTCTTTCCATCCTCCACCCTCTGCATATTAGCTCATAGGATGCATGGCACAGAATCCTGATAAAATCCCATTGATTTGTTATGTATTAAAGTTTGCCAAACACTAACCCACAAACTTGGGATAGAATTAATTTCTTCTGCCAAAGCACTTAATCTAAATGTTGCAACAATCTAATGAAGAAAATGTTGATTTGAAGATTGCCTGGAAAAAGGATACACATAAATACTGATTCCATGAATTTAAGAGATAACAATATGACAAAGTTATTTCAATAAAAAACTTGCCAGTTGTGCAAACATTTTTTCCCCCAGCGTGGTGTCATGGAATCAGTAGAAAAGATCTTCCCACCTCATAACAGAACACGATGAAGAAATGAAAATGAGAAAGTAAGTAAGAAAACATAAAATCTTTAATTAAAAAATGCCTCCTTCAGCATTTTGCTGAAATTATTAAGGGATTCTGTGAATTGCAGTTGTTTTCTTTGGCTTACAAGTTGAATCTGGAGGTTTTATACTCCTGATAGAAGTGACTGTTGAAAACAGGGCAGAAATGATGAGGACTAAAGCACACAAGTTGTGACAGGCCTTTAATTATCTCACTGAAAACTGAAAGGGGGAGGCAGGAAATACTTTATGAGTAATGTGTTTCTTACATTTTGGAGGAAAAGAAATAACAGAAATATGGTGGGAAATGCCATGATAGCTCATGTCAGAACTGTGAAAGACACATAACACTCTATTTAATAGGGACAAAAAAAAAAATATTTTAGCTAGAAAGAAAAAATCCTGTAAAACCTGGGTCCCCTGTTCCAGTACAAGAACCCAATCCAGAATGTATGTTTTTCAGTACTGCTTGGTTGCCAACACCAGGATTTCAGATTCTTGCTTTATCTTTGCTGATAAACAAACCTTCATCATACAGATGGAGGCTTCTCCTCCCTGATCTTCTCTCCCACCTGGCTCCAACTCTCAGCATTATCTCCTCTGAGTTGGAGCCCTGTCCTGGGCAGTGCAGACACATTTCTCAGTGCCTGAGTACAGTGCAAACCCCACCACCTCTCTCAGCAAGAGACGTTAGCGAGACCCTAAACCCTGCAGGCACATCCTTCCTCCAAGGGGCCATCAGCATCCAGCCCTTGCTGTTGCAGCATCCCCAGGTGCATCCAGAGGCCAGGCTCTCCCTAGAAGCAGAGTGGCAGCACCCCTGGGCCAGCCTTTCTGCTGGCTTAGTGCTGCCCACGGCCCCTGCCTGGAGCTGCTGCCCTGAAGATGCTCCTCTCTCTGCACCGACCTCATGGCAGCCCAGGCATCAAACACAGCGAGCCCAGAGGAGCTCTGGGGACTGGGCTGTTCCTGTGCTACCACAGCTCTTGTTGGACACTCATAACTAAGGCATGAGGAAATTTTCCAGTGTACAGCCATGTGTGCACGTTATCGACTGTAGCAATGGTGTTGGGTTGTGATCCTGTTTGGGAAGTCCCTTTCTACTTTCATTTTTCAAAGGAAATTTGTGTTTTCATTAATCCCTTGAAGTGCAAAGAGCAATGTGACTGCAAAGCCTGTAGTGTGATTGGGGAGAATTGGAATCAAACATAGCAGAGAAGGAGAAGAGGATGTAGAAATTGCAGACTGGGTGGGCAGAGTCAGTTTCTGAATAATGATTGCTCCTTGGTCAGCCTTTTTCTTGTGGTAAGAAGCCACTTGATCCAAGCTCACAGCTCTGCTACCTGTGAGCAATGTGTTTTGTCTGCAGGAAAATGTCTCTGCTAGAGGCTGGGACAGCTCAGTCACATCAAGCAGACTGGCTGATGTGACGGCTGCGTCACAAGAGTAACACAACTCACACATGATGTTCCAGCATCTGAACAGGAACAGGAAAGGAGTACTTTATTTTTCAGATTTTAACACTTATAGAATTCCAGAAGTGACAGTGGATTGGAGGATGACATTGCCACCTTTCCAACCACACTGGTCAGACTAACAGTCCATCAAACTTCTCCTCCTACATAGAAGAATGTAAACAATCATTATTTACATGAAAGTGTGTGAGAAACTCCATTACAAGAATGTAAACACCAAAAGGCTTAGAAAATCTCAAAAGACAAAGGTAACAGGCTGATAGCAGCAGCAGCCCTTTCAGCAGCCCAAGAGCATATGGCAGAAAATCATAAGACAGCATTTCAGCTGCTTGGCTCTATGAAACATGTCTCCATGGAGAGGAGACCAGTCACTTGCTAAGGTTAGAGCCACCTCTGACAAATATTCCATGCACACCCTTTAATGAACCCACGTGAGATGTCAAAATCCACATCCTGAGTTGACTCATCCCTTTTCAAAAGTAAGGATGCCATGAACTGGGTGCACAGCTGACAGAGCTTGTGGAGAGCAGTTATCCCTCCGAGACTCCGGGATGTTCAGCCCTCCACCAAGGCACTGCCAGAAGAGCCCCTGCCTGGCCAACACAGGGTTTGGTGCTTTGCAGCTCCTGGCTCACTTGGCTTCCCAGGACTGGCAAGAGTGCATGAGAAAAGGTTAAAGGGGCAGAGCAAAGCACCTGTAGGTCCTGGGAATCTGTAAGGTGATCTAGTAATTTCAGTCTTCATTTGCCCTGCTGCTAGCTGGCACCAGAATTTCTCAGAAACACAGTGCCAGCAGTCAAGACTAAGTAAAACAGCAGGAGATGTGCTGCTCTGTGAACCTTCCACACGGTTAGCTAAACCTGCACAGGGCTTAATTACCATTTCTATGGAGCCTTGCAGAGTTGGGTCTATCCACCTTGTGCAGAAAACGTCAGATCTTACCCAAAACACTTCTCTTACTGCTTTACTCTTACTACTTTAGCTTAATGACTGCTCTCAGTTTCCCTTTCTTGACTGCCCTTTCATTGACAAAAAAGAAAACTCATTTTTTAAGTGACAAGAGAACTGTTTTTCTCCCATTTATTGTAGTGTCAACCTGAAAAACTATTGACATAAATAATGCTGAACATCATGAGAGAGGAAAATCAGGCCCCACAGATTCACAGAGGATTTAAAGGGATCACTGGCTCAGTAAAGGTATAACATAATTTTCATTGTCACCAAAACTGTACCATTCCACTGGCAAGGAAAGCTTCTCTTTCAAGAGCATTTTCCAAAATGTCTTTAGGTCAGTATACTCTCTGCTGAGCCCTCTTCTGGTGAGGGCTAGTTAGCAGTTACTTTAGATAAAACAAATAAGACAGGAAGAATTGTTTTGTTTTCTCATCTCCAATGTTGACAAAGTCTGTTTAATGAAAGTCCAGCTTTCAAGGTACTGAGTCATCTGTGGACAACCACAATCTGAAACTTGCTTATTTGTACAAAACCCTGATTATGGATTTCATATGCTTAAGCAAAACCTGCTCACTGGAATGTTGCTTAAACTACTGTTCATACAGTGAAATATTCCATGAGAAAAAAGGGA
Organism: Urocynchramus pylzowi; assembly: GCA_013397555.1. Taxonomy (NCBI): domain Eukaryota; kingdom Metazoa; phylum Chordata; class Aves; order Passeriformes; family Fringillidae; genus Urocynchramus; species Urocynchramus pylzowi. The sequence goes on along the minus strand of VZRH01001875.1, from coordinate 95,974 downwards.
TTTTTCTGGTTCACAGAGTGCATTTGAACTCTGTCCTGTACTGCAGAATCTATAATACACAGTGCTGAGAAACAATGAAAAAGCTCAAGAGATTCCAGCAGGAGTGAGACACTGAAATACACTCAGACCTTCAAGAGCTGACATTAGTTATGTGTATCGAGAACAGCTGCCACATAAATAATTCCAAATCTTTGGTATTTAGTTCTAAATTTTGTTCCTTTCTAGTTATTATTTTTCCTCATGGTTCAAATTCCCCATTAGAAAATCAAACAAACACTTTTTGTCAAATATTTCTTGGTCTCTTGCTCCACATCTCAACTGCAATGTCACCACTTCATTTCACTTCACTGAGACAATCTATACCATGTAATAAGTCCATTATTTACTGGAAGCTAATTATGAATGATCTAACATAATGGTCTATATTAGATATGTTACAATGATACAGCATATTTATATAACACATTATACAACATTCTATATAATTATTGTATATTGTATACTACATTATATAATTACCACACTGTATGATATACTAATATAGTACATGCACTACACACCATTACAAAACCTAACAACAGAATTATACTTAATGTGATATTTTAAGACATGTTTAATGTGTGTATAGGGATAATTAATCATACATTTTTGTCAAGCTCACTGATTTTTAACAATCTGTCCATTAGTTCATATCAAGCTTGAAGAAATGTTTCCATTTCACAGCATTTGCCTTAAAAAAGAACAGAAAATAAATTATCTATCTGTCATCTACTATCAAGGCACTTTAGCTATTTATTAGATATTATTAATATTACAAGATCATTTCCACAACATCATATTCCAATTTTACTTGTCTCCCTGTCTGGCAAATGGAATTCTTTTAAGGGTAGTGGTATTAAAGCTTCCAGTTGCATCACATCTCTACAGATACATAGACCAAAAATATCTATAGCATGGGGAAGATACTCTGGATCTTTCCTGCAGTTTAGAATATAGTTTCTTGACATATCTTTTGGGGAATATTTTTTAAGTTGGTCATAATCAATGATCTGTGTACAGCACAGAGCTGTAAACCAAATCTGCAGCCCTTTCTAGCAAGCAAATTAACAGGACTCATTATGTAAAACAGGATATTCCAGCAGAATTTCTGTTTTATTTATGCCAAGCTCTACTCAAAGATCCCTTTGGTTTCTGGTTAGTTAAGAACAGAACTGAGCTACTCGTGCACAGAGAAAATAAAATAAAAATGTTAAGAAGACCTCTTCTATTTTTCAGGGCAATATTTGTCCTGAAGTATACAAAAACGCTTGGAGTAGTAGATCATTACACCTAAACTATTTCAGTGGTTCTAGCTCTGCTAGACAAGGTGTGGTGCAGCCTCACCTTGAATATTGTGGGCACTTTTACTCACTTCAAGATAAGAAAGATATTAAACTACCAGGGAGTGTCCAAAGGGGGGGCACAAAGATGGGGAAGGGCCTTGAGGGGAAGCTGTATGAGGAGCAGCTGAGGGCACTTGGTCTGTTCAGCCTAGAGGAGACTGAGGGGAGACCTCACTGCAGTTGCAGCTTCTTGTGAGGGGAGGAGGAGGGGCAGACCCTGATCTCTTCTCTGTGGTGACCAGTGACAGGACCCAAGGGAATGGCCTAAAGTTGTGTCAGGGGAGGTTTAGGTTGGATATCAGGAAAAGGTTCTTCCCCCAGAGGGTGGCTGGACACTGGAACAGGCTCCCCAGGGAAGTGGTCACAGCACCAAGCCTTACAGAGCTCAAGATGGGTTTGGACAATGCCCTTGGACACATGGTGGGACTCTTGGGGGTGGTGCTGTGCAGGGACAGGAGTTGGACTCAGTGATCCTTGTGGGTCTCTTCCAAGTAAGCTGGTTCTGTGATTCTGTGATTCACACCTCAGGATATGATACCAGACCCCACCACCCCCTCTGAGAGCTCTAGTTTAGCTACCCCTCTCCATACATGCCTACATATACTGCCTCCTGCTCAGACAGACAGTGCTTAAGAGTAGCTCTGTTGAGTCATAAAATGTATTTATGCTTAGACAACTAAATTGTACTTGAACTGGCTTGAGCCAAGCCATCCTTTGGCTTTGCATTAATTAGATCTCCTTTGACTACAGTAAAAACTAGGTATTCTAGTTTCATACCATATATTGGTATGTACCTACAAGTATACATCTGTAATGTAAATGATTTTGACTTCTGACCCCAGTGGATATATTTGAAAGCTTTGAGACAAAGCAGTTACATCATTAACACAACTTATACTGATGAGGCCACGGACAAAAGCAGAATTAAACTTTAATTACTTCATTTTTTTGTAATGTGTTTTGAAGTATTTTGAAGGCAGAATAGTTCTTGCTGTCATTGTTAGGAAACTAGCTGCAAAACTAAGAAAAGGAACATAGAACCAGGCCAAAAGTAAAGGGCTTGTAAGGCAGCCACGTAAGGCATCCATGCTAAGAAAATACACCACAGTATTTTGCGGATAAAGAACATCTGGCAGGAAATGGTCAGATTTCCAAGTCTTCCTGGTAAAAGTTGTAGTAGGCCAGCTGTGAACATCCAAGCTCCTCCCTTGAAGGGTGGTTTTGTTCCTTGTCCTTGCTGCAGCTGATTAGGGTACATTCAGAAAGCCAAAATAGGGATGACCTGTGACCTCTTCCAGCTCTCCCTTCCAAATGCCACCTGGGATAGCACTGACTTCAGTCAGACTGAACCGTAGCAACTCTCTTAGTTGCTCTCCCTTAGTTCTTTCCTGATGAAGTCAATTGAAAGACCAAGCCCCAGCTTGTCAGTGAAACCCAAAATAAAGGATTTGTCTCTGTTTGGGCAGGAGCTGCAGGTGCTGGGGGCTGGCCAAGAGGGCCTTTAGCCCTGGTGCCACTTCTGACTCCAGTGGAGCCCATCCTTGCCCACCATATACTCCCAGGGAAGCTGGGCCCAGACATGTGAGTTCAGATCTGACCAGCCTGGCAGAAAGCTTCCCATGGCAGGACTATTCTCTTCTGGGCATTTTCATCTCCTTTCCTTACATCAGTTGATCAAAGGAACCACGATTCACTCAAGATTTGTTCCACTGTAAACAAAGCCAAAGCCTTAACCACAAGCACTTTACGTGTGCTTGTTAGCAGTGTGTAAGTTATATGCCAGTCCCTTCTGGCTGTTTGCAACGAGCCAAGATTCATTTATTACCATTCCATGCTGTCTAACACCATCCTGCTGATCTATACATAAAAAAATGCATAGTAAGCAACAGCTGAATATTATAAAAGGCTCTCACTTTTGCTGTTTAATGCACTATCTAGCTCATATATCTTCACATTACCACAAGGTTTCTCAACATTAAAGTGTTGGAACGTGACTTGCATGGTACTCAAGATTTTCTGATAGGTTTACAAGCTATCAAATGAACAGCTCCAATTTTTTCAAGATGTATTCCTAACAAGTGGAAAAATGGGTGTGTGGTTGTGCAACTGTTGATGGCCAGTGCAGGCATGCTCTCATTTCACATACCAGCTCTTTATGTACTGCTGCCTCACTCAGGCAAATGTTTCCCCATTGTCATTTGAGGGATTGTTTTAAAGTCAAGTATCCAAACACATACTATACCAAGAAAACTTTAATCACTTCAGGATTCCATATTTGGGACTGATTTGTAAGCAGACCTTAAGTTTCAGCCTCAGAAATCAAGGTGTGAACAGAAAACTGAGGCTTCAGCTCCACAGCACACAGCCACTGTCATCCACTGCTGCCACCACTGCACATCATGCAGGAGCAGAAGGGCAGCATGTGTCAGATGTACACAGAAAAGTTGCACTAAGTCTTATAAAACCTCTGTGAATAAACAGATAAACTAGGTTCCAGTGAGTTGCACTTAATTTTGGAAGCAGTTATTAACTAAACAAAACACTGCTGTCAAAGGTAAAAGATTCATTACACTGAAATTTGAAATTTGGAGACAAAGCTCAAAAGAGGCTTTGAGCAATACGGTTTCCATCCTCATTTTTCTTTATATTTTGTAATTACAAATTAATTCGAAATAAGCCATATCAGAATTAGTCAACCTAATAATTTATTAAAAAGACACATTTGGGTAAAGTATTTGCCATATCAATAAGAACACGAGGGACTCGTCAGATTGTGCCTTAAGCAAATACAGAATAGAGCAAAAATTTTCATAAGTGTGCAAGTCTGACAGACTGTCATAAGAGTGTTACTTCACATGCAACTGAAGATCCTAAAACCACAAATGGCAATTTCTCAAGGGATTTCAGAACTTTAAATAACTTCACTACAGACCTCCTTGTGACAAATAAAAAGAATATAGGGATTGGAATTGGGTACTTTGGAGGACCACTCTGACAAGAATATAACTTTTTGCTCCCCCACAGAAAATTATAACAAAAGTTGAACTGCAAATCATGTTTTGAAGGAAAATCTTGAGGTTTTATAATGACAGGCTTAAATAATGGATTTGGGAAGAAGCAGTGTACACATGAGGAACTGAAGAACTTTCTCCTCTTTTAGCTACTAGAGGTACCCATGAGGGATAACCAATAAAATTTGCAAACTTTATAACTCCTACCTAAAATCCTGAAGGACTTGTGTAAAGAAGTCTTGGCTTTTTGGATTGTATTCTTCAAGAAATTTTAGGCTGCTAGAAAAATTCCAGACAGCTGGATGTCAACAGGAGTCAGGCATGAAAAAGGACTGATAATAAAGATAATATGTAGTCTACTGCTTCAGAGTAACATAGATAATTGTCATAGTTGCTCTTTATCAACACCTTAAAGCACATTGTTGAAGTTTTTCAGGTGAATTTGAGTACGTCTAAAATTTGTTCATCTCCTTTTTCCATTCTGTCAAATATATCATCATCCTCAGACATGAAACGAGTTTTTTTTTAAAAGTTACTATAAAAAGTCTTATAAACACTGAGAATTTTTTTCTCTTGACAATTATGATGACAACATGGCAATTAAAGCAGTGGTTAATTAATTCACTCTGTCAAAGGGGAAAAATTTATGTGTCTGGTTTACTCATGTCATGTTGTCATGGTATTGCTACTCCCTGAAAACCAGTTCTGGGAGAGTGCTCTCATCCCAAACATCCCATCAGTCCAAACCTGCTTGGCTGTCATCACTTCAAGACTATCAGTAACTGGTAATAAGGTGCTTTCATAATTCTCCTTTCCATATTTATATAAAACATATTTCTGATGTATATGATATAAAGAATTGTGCACTGAGGTTTATATTACAATATTCTGCAATGAACACTTAATTCTCAACAGCTAAATGATCTGTTTATTGACAAGTATCAATCTACTCACTAGATGTGGCCTCAAATGAATATTTTGTTTACTGTCTGGCCAAGTGCTACCTCTGCCCTGAGGACATCAGCATTTCTAAATATTTGGAATGTGGCTTTAAACTGTTGACTTTCTTACTAGAAGACAACCAGGTGCATTTGATTTTGAATGGAGTCCCTACAGAAAAGTGTCAAAAAGTAGAGGTGTGATCTCAGATGACACTCTGAGCCTTCAAATGCATTTGTGATGTTCTAAAATTCCTGGGTCCCAGCTGTCAGACCTGCATGACCATCAATAGCTCTTTGGACAGTGGTCTAGAGACCACCTTGAGCTTTTTGAGCAAAGCATCTGTTGCTGGAAACACCCGGGGCTCCTTGTGCACAGTTGCTGCAAATACAGCACTTTTTGGAATAATAATCAGTTCATTTTAGTATAATAATCAGTTCAAACTTATGGTTTGCTCATTCTTAAAAGCAGTGTCCAGGTCAGAGACTGAATTCACACAGGGAGGCAGCCCCAAGCAGGGTGACTGGTTTCCCTCTGCAGAATGCCAGAATGCCAGAAATGCCAAGCTCAGGATGCTCTGGACAAGGCAGAGACCTTTTGGAACCAACAAATGGGATGGACTGCCAAAGGGGAAGGGCCTTTCCCACAGGACATTTGCTGACCAGTGCACTATTTGCATTGGCAAAAATGCTAACATAATCCATATAGATCTCCTTTAAATTTACAGGCATTAAATCCTTATTTAGGCTGTTTATCCCCAGCTATTTGGCCATAAGAAGCACGATACTGTCCTCGGGTGGGTAACTTAAAATCATGGTATATTTTTGGCACAATATTTGTTTCTTGCCTTTATTATATTTCCTATCTGAATTTTGACATATACTTGGGACATATAATTAAAAGTTTCTCCCTGCAAGAACTTACTTTATTGTCCTGTAATCATGTAGTTACAAGTCTTGAGGTGGTATATATAAGGATAAACTATTGAAGTAGAAATAATGACGAGGATTTTTTCTTTGTTTTGAAAGCTTTTAGCAGATCCTAAAGGATAGATCTTCTCCCTGTTCTAAATCCTATGATTCTGAATGAATGTCTACCAAAAACTCATGTTCAATGGTGTCATGAAAAATTGTGAAGATGCTGTGGACTCCTCTTTCAGAGAGTCCTTACCTACAGTTTAAACCTAAGGAATTTTAGCACAATTATGCTTCCACCTCCAAATTACTCTTTTTTCTTTATGCTAATTTTTTCTTTCTGCATTATGAATAAAAGAGATATTTTTCCTATACTCTGCCATGGAGTATTTATTTTCTTTTCTTTCTTGTCACTTTCCTTAATTGAGATTAAAGAAGCCATAGCCTGCAAGAGCATGATTTGTTCCTTGTGCATGAAAACATAATGTCCTTCTAGGTTATCTCAGTGGGATGCACTGTGACTGCAATGCACCAAAAACCCTGTAAAATTAAAAGCAAATAAACAAACTGGGTTTATGTTAAACAAAACAACGGAAAATTCCAATCAATTTAAGAGAGCAAGGTTGCAGAAATGTTTCCTATTCTTTGCCAAATTCCACTTTCTTCTGCTCAGTAAGAAAAGTAACACCATGCTGCATTTTCCTGACTGGTGACCATGTTATCAAAATTATTCTTTCTTTCCCATCACCATAAAAGGTTATAAACAAGTAACTTAGAAAATTGGTAATATTACAGCTGTTCATTGCAGTTGCCCTTACATTAAGATGTGTAACTGTCATTAACCAAATAATTCAGCTTCAGTATTATAGTAGAAACAGCACTAGCCTGAAATAATTGCAAAAGTTTTCGGAGTAAAAGGGACATTTTCATCTGCCACAGCAAAAAACAGTGTGATCACTGACTGTGACAAATAAAAGAATCATTTCAACTTCAGGTGTAAGTCTTTGGTAACAGTATCACACAAGTCATCACAGCATCAGACATTAGTCATAAATCAAGGACCTTGTACAATACAGAACAAAAATGATGACCCTTGACTCTAAGTTACCTGTTCAAAGGACAGATATTACTCAGTGATGACAAATATCAGGTTGGCTTCCTGTGTGTTTTGCATGACACCCTCTAAAGCACATAACTACACACCAGTGATAGCAAACCTGTCTGCAAAAGCAAGTACCTGACGTAGGAAATGACTCACCTCCAGAATCTGAGTGCCTACCAGCTGACTTGTGATTATTTGTGTATGTTGAAAAGGAATGAAGTCAAAACATAGCACTTCCATTTCATTAAATCAGGAAAATTTCCCCAAGATAAATTCAGATAACAAGGGGGATTCAGAACTTCAGAGCCATTCCTTTAGGCCTGAAGTGGTCTTGATGGAAATTCTCTACCTTTATGAAAAAATTACTTAAAAATATCCCCAAAACCCTCAAATTTGGAACATATCTGGTAGATTAGCTGAGGTCAAATCCTGTTGCATCACTGAAGGGATTGTAATAGTAATGGTATACATAAGGGACTTCAGCACAAGGGCAGGAATATTTCATGGAACTGCTCACGTCAGCACCTAGAACATTCTTCTAGCTATCTGTTCTTGTGCAGCTGATCCATTGCCTCAGAAAGCTTTAGTGCACAAGGATGTATAAAGGAAAGGTTTCTTATCTCTACAGTTTGCAATTAGCTCTCTCTTTCCTAGATTCTCCTGTCTCAGTAAATTTAACCCTCACAAAATTGTGTTTAAAATAGGAAAAAGGTACAGAAATGCTTGCTGAAATGCCAGGAGTTAATCTGTGCTCACATGAGGATTTATCCCTTTGATCTTCCCTCTGACACCTGGTTGTGGCTGTGGCTAACTTGAGCTACAGTGCAAAATGCAAAAGGAATGCAGGGTCCAACACTCCCAAGATGCCACTACACCTAAAAATGCAGTGCACAAACATGTTTCTGTGTAAGCTCCTTATCAAAAGGAGTACTCATAAATGCAGTGTGGAAGGCACTTTTTCTACAGGTAAGGACTGCAGAGCACAAGTCACCAAAGCTAAGCACTAGGAAAACAATAACCAAGTCCTTCTGCAAATCTTACTGTGACTGTATGGAAATTTTTTAGCAGTTACATCACCTCTGGATGATGTTTTGATGCTTGTCTTACTGGAAAAATTTCCATTTCTACAGACAGAGAAGTAATTTTTAATTAATCCAGACATAAAGATAAACCTGCTCAAAATGAAGTCATTCCCCAGGTTTGCCAGTCTGCTTCCCTGAATAGTGATTGAAATGTTCTTGAGAGGCAGAGGGCTGATGGATCTGGGTGAAGTGCACCAAATACTGTGTTAGGATACCTGAACAGTTTCACCAGGCACTGTTCTAATTCAGCGTGTTGGAGAGCACCTTTAGTGCAGGGAACTCAGCCCGCAGACTGAGCTCTGGGTGGTGGGATCCAGAGGCAGGAGGCCAGGAGCTGACTCTGATCTTTTGCACAAGAAGGGGCATGACCAGACTCTCAGAGGCATAGCAGGAGCCAAAGACCCCCAGACTTTCACACACTTGGACTGTGAGGATATAAAAGCCCAAGGTTTGCTTTGGGCTCCCTCCTTAGAGACACCCAGTTTGAGCTTTTATCTTGTTATTTAACTATGGCACCAAGATTAAATTATTTCAAGGATGCAGATTCTGGAAACCCATGGTTGAGCCAGTAAGGAAACCTGGTCTGTCTGTGTGAGAGTGGAGTGTGCAGGGAGGGAAGTGGGGACCTGTCAGTCCCTGGAGCCACCCCCACCAAGGTATCTCAGTCCCAGCTCAGGTGGTGAGAGTGTGACTGCCAGAGTGGCTTCTGGGTGGTCAGACAGGAAAGCTTCCCTAGCTCAATCTGAAGTTCAGTGCCAGTTTCTCTTGCATGGTAGCTTAGAGCCCATGTCAGAAACTTAAACATGAATTAGTATGCCTAAAACACATAAAGGCATCTGTTCCCAGGAGCTGCCAAGTGCTACTTGACATGGGTCAAGTCTTGCAAAAAAAAATTCTTAGAATTGAACAATAGAGAGGATTATTACCTAGGGGTACACTCTAATATGGCTTAATTTATGAATATAGATGTAACAGGAGAGACTGCATTCATCCAAAAGTGTCTGCCAGTCCAAGCTACAGGCAAACACTACACAAGGCAGGCCTTCCTTCATTCCTTCCATTGTCCCTATCTTCAATTTCTACAGAACAACTCAAATCAAGAACTAATTACATTACAACAAAACAAATTGAGAACATAATCTATTTTCTGTACATGGAGAATTCCCTACCCAGGATTTTGTATTATCAACAGCAAAATTACATAATTTGTATTTAAAGCCAAATATTTGCTTGTACATGAAAAAAGAAAGATAGAGTACATGACAGCTTTCACAATAAAATATTTTTAATACACTAAGATATAAAAAGAACATCTTTTAGACACGGAGGCTGTAAATCAAACTCTAATGGAATCTGTGGGAGGATTGCTACATACTTCAGTAAATGCAGGCACTGGCTTGCAGTTCCAGCAATGTTAAATTTCCAGTAACTATCAGCTAAGTGGGAATTCCTCCAGAATCGCAGAAATGTATCTAAATGTATCTAGCCAAATTCAGTCAAAAATATTTTTTAAAATGCTTTCATAATCATGCTAAAATACTGGCATGACAAGGATCAAGATACAGGAATTCCTACTGTGATTATTGACATTTGTTTAAAATATTGTATACTCTAAAATCAGTATACATTGTTTCTGGTTTGGACATATCCAATTTAGTCTTGAATTTCTTGACTATTTTATTATTAAAAATACACATTTTTTTAGTCAAGCCTTTTGTATACATCATACTGTATCAGCCAAGGGGAAAAAATAAACAGATAAAACAGAGTTTCTTCTTGATACATTTAGGAATAATGTGTAATAAACATTGCAAATTGAGAATGGGTCCTAAAAGAGTAATTGGAGCATCTAACATAGAGAGTAAAACAGGTGAGAATTCACAAAATTAAGAGATAAGGTTGTATTGCTTAATGGCAGTATTGCAAAGGTCACTCCTTTAATTTACTGTAAAGCAGATTATAATATAATACAGACTCTTCTTTCAAACATGTGTAATCACTAAGGGGGTAGCAATCAGTATTTCACTTTCAAAATAAGAGGATCTATTGAGTAAAACTTTGAAGCAGATTTTCCCAGCTCTAGCTCTCTTCAAGGGACAGAATATACTTCCTACACATGCAAACAACCTAAAGCTGAAGAATTTTATTACAGAACAGAGCAATAATCCAAAACCAACTTGAAAAACAGAAGTAGTCTCAAAACATAAGTGCAAGTGCAGAATATTATTTTTCAGAGGTAATAATAGTCCACCAGAATACAAACATGGAGATAACTGAGTACATATTCTTTCAAAAAAAAGGTTTAGCATGGAAGCTAATATTCAGATGAAAAATCAGAAATGCCATGCTAGCGGAGGAAAGCCATAGTGGCACTTTTGAAAAGAAATATGCCTCTGAAGACATGAGGAAGTAATAATACTTCTGCTGTGCTTTGGTAAGACTTCAGTTGAACAACTGTACCTAATTGGGATGGCAGCATTTCAGTAAAAACAAAACAAAAGCACACAGTATAAAAGCTACCCACTACAATTTCTCTACTGGATGTCTTCTTGAGTGTTATATTTAACTATTTTCATGAACTTAATTTCAGTGATGTTTGCATGGAAGATGAAGAGGTTGTGAAGAACACACACCACACCAGTAATATCTCCTGGCCCCTGCTTGTCACGAGTGAGACAAATTGTATGAACATATAAACATGTCTTAAACATGACTCCTCCCTGTCTTAAATACCTCTCCAGACTTCACTGAGTAGCCACAGGACTGCTTTCAATAGGATAAGGTTGGAGCTAAAAAGGAAGCAAACCTGAAAATTGCTTTTATTAGCCCAGAACACCCAAATCCTAAAAAAACTCATTAGAAAAGCCAGTATTGACTAGGTTGCAAGGTGTTTTCCTCAGCTGAATTCCCAGCTCACCTTTCTTTTTTTTCATTATTATTATTTAATTTAAAAATAGTAATAAATAATAGTAACAGTTCCTTTAAATCCTGTTTCTGACATGATTCTGAACAGATTTATCATTCTGTTTCCCAAATGAACAGCTTTCTAATGTTTTTTTTTCTTTGTTCAGGCTCTGAAGCACTCTAGATCCCTGGGGCAATGATAAGAAACTCCACATTTTTCCTTTCTGTAGAGCAGACCTTTGGCAGCCTGCAGAGAGAGGCAGCTATAATAAGGAGCATGTGTCAGACCCTGAGCATCTCTCCTTTGCCCTGGCTCAAACCAGGTGTCTCTGTTCCCCATGAACCCATTTGTACCAGGGACAGAGCCATACTGTGCCCTCATACAGGCACAAGAGTTGTGGCTTCAAACCTCCAGAAATGTCAAAAAGTTCACTCAACAACAGCCAAGTACTTCAATAAAGGCCAGCTTAAGTACTGAAAAGGAACACACATTCACTTTCTGTTTGACATGCAAATAGAGAAGTGTTAAGTTCTCTTCAGGTGAAGAGGAAGATTATTTCCCTGGGCTGCTGTCTCCCTCTTGGGAGTTTATGGATGCTTAGAATTTTTCAAGTTTTTGTCCAGTAATATCATGAAAACTGCAAATACAGTTCAGGCACTTATTTTCACTGCTTTGCAGCTGAATATTACATACAGAGGAATTGGTGATCTCTGTAATGGCAGGCTATAGCAGAATGAAATTTTTTTTTATGTGTGTTTATTTTCCCTTTCTCTATTCCTTGGTATTTAAATCAGCATTCTAAAGAAGCAGATTTTCCCTGCACTGTAGTGCTTCTGCAAGTAGAGTCAGGACCACAGAATCAATTAGGTTGGAAAACATCTTTAAGGTTATCGAGTCCCACCTGTGACCCAAGACCACCTTGTCAACCAGATCATTGCACTGAGTGCCCCATCTGCTCTGATCCTAAACACCTCCAGGGACAGTGACCCCACCACCTCCCTGGGCAGCCCATTCCATGCCCAATCACTCCTTCTGTGAAGAGCCCCTTTCTAAAGAGCCCCAGACTAAACCTCCCCTGTGCAGCTTAAGACTGCACTCATTAGCACTCTGATTTTGTCTAGGCTAGTGCTAATTTTATTCACAGTAGCTGGTATGGGGCTGTGGTTTGGATTTGTGCTGAAAACAGTGCTGACAGTACTGGGATGTTTTCACTGTTGCTGAGCAGGGCTTTCACAGTGTCAAGATATTTCTTCTCCTGATCCCAGAGGAGGGGGGTGGGATTGCACAAGGAATTGGGAGGGGACACAGCCAGGACAGCTGATCCCAACTGAGCCAAGGGATACCCCACACCATATGGTGTCTTGCTCAGCAAACATGAAGCTGGAAGAACAAGGAGGAAGAGGTGGATCATTTGGAATGATGAGATTTGTCTTCCTAAGTCACTCTTTGGTGGGATAGAGCCCTGCCTTCCTGGGGCTGAACATCTGCCTGTCTGTGGGAAATGGTGAATTAATTCCCTTTTTTCCTTTGCTTGTGGGTGCAGTTTTCGCTTTACCTGCTGGACTGTCTTTATCTCAACCCAGGGGTTATCTCAGTTCTATCTTTCTGACTCTCTCCCATCCCCCTGACAGGGCCCTGAGCAAGCAGCTGTGTGGGGCTTGGTTGCCAGCTGGGGTTAAAACATGATACAGAGACACAACAGTAATTATTTCCTCTCCATACTTTTTTACAGGTAATCATCTGCAGAAAAACATATCCACAACAAAAACAAATTCCACCTTAAAATTCTACAAACCACTCTACTAAACTATATGCCAATTATAAAGGCTAAAACTCTGGGATATTTTGGACCAAGTAGCTTTTCTGTTCACAAGATGCTAACATATTTGGCAGTGCAATGACCTGAATATTTCTGCTGATATTGGCCAGACCCTCACCACTGCCATATGTTGCACAAAGCAGCAGCACCTATATGCAACAATATGTAAACTGTTCTCACTGGAGTCAGAGGAAACTGTAAGTAAACCCTTGTTATAAAAAGCCCTAGCCAAGTGTAGGACTGTTCACAGCAAGATGATAATCCATGGAGCTTCCATGGAATGGCCATCATTTGCACATTTTTCAGAATGACCAACATGAAGGGCAGCTTGGTAAAGTAATAAGCAGGGAGGCTCACTTATGTGTTCCCCATTTTGTGCATAAAAAGAAAAAAAAGGAAAAAAAATAGGAAAAAAAGGAAAAAAAGAAAAAAAAAGGAAAAAAAAAGAAAAAATAGAAAAACGAAAAAAGAAAAAAAAAAGAAAAAAAATAGGAAAAAAATGGCAGCTGGATGGATAAACTGGCAATCTGCAGTCTTACCCACATATAGATGAGATCCCTGTTCAGTTGTTCAGTGCAGTCTCCAGGCTCAGTCAGAATGGGGAAATATTAAGATGTTTTGCAGTATCCTGAACCTACCTGTGGCTACACTCAGACTTCCACTGGACACATAATCAAACACAGTCACATATTGGACTGTACAAGCAAAAGTACAGTCAGCAGATCAAGAGAAGTGGTTATTCTCCTGTCCTCAGCACTTCTGTGGCTGCCTCTGGAACACTGTGGTTTCACTTTTAGCCCCCAGCACAACAGCAACAAGAACAAATCAGAGCAAGCCCAGCAGCTGATTACTGCAAGGTTTAAAGATCTGGAGCAGGTGATGTGAAAAGAGATGCTGAAGGAACTGCATTTATTTAGCTTTGAGAAGAGACGGCTTCAGGGGCACCTAGGATCAGTCTATCATTTCTGAACGGGAATTAATAGAGAAGATGGAGCAAGACTCTTCTCAGAGTGGAACAGCAAAAGGACAAGAGAGGATACAAGCTGCAAAAAGGGAAGTTCCTATCAAACATGAGGAAAAAATTCTACAGTGAGGGTTAATCAAACAGACTGCCAGATAAATTGTCTGATCTCCATCCTTGGAGACTCAGAATTCATCTAAACAGTCTTGAACAATCCCCACCTGCCTTCAGAGCTAGCTCTGCTTTGAGCAGAAGTCTGAACTAAACAACCTTCAAACATCCCTTCTGAACTGTTTTTCCATGATTCTCTGATTTAAAGTATTTACCAGGAAAATAGGCACAGGTCTAACTGTTCTTTCTTTATCTGCTTGCAAAGCAACTCCAGTGGTACAGGATAAATGTCAATGCACACAGAGATAAGACCCTTCATGTGAATCAAGAAAAAAGAGTTAGGCCTTGATAGATACTAAAACTTGGTCATAATTATAACCTAATATTAACTGATCTACGATGAAAATTTTTTGGTGTAAAAGCAGCAGCCCTTAAAGTTAACTAGTACAAGACTGAAGGCAAAAAAAAAAAAAAACCAAACAAGCTTTGCAGAACACTCAGGTTTTACAGGCAGAGAAATTTACAGGCAGACAGCAGCAAGAGATGGGGCCATTCCCTAAGGGAAGGTGAGCTGGGGACTGAGGGTGACTGCTATTCCAGCAGTGCCCTCACCACCCGGGCACAGCCCCACAGCACCTGTGCTGCAGATCTGGCAACGCACAAGGGCAGCCCCTGGCACAGTGAGGACATGAATCAGGTCCTTGTCCACACAGGGACCATTAGGAAATTAAGGACAGAGACAGTGGAGAAATTCCCTAAATAGGTGATTAAGGACAGGACTGGAAGGTCCAGGATCCATCCTGGAGGCAGGACCAGGAACATGGATTGGCACAGGCCTCTTCACAGCAGAGCTGAGGCCAGGACTGAATGCCCAGCCCCGAGCTGAAATGAAGCCCCCAGCACAACAGTGGGGATGGAGGCTCCAGGTCATTCTGGTCAGGGCCATCAAAGCCTGTTAGTGCTCTCAGAACCCTGCCAAATTCAGGGTTTAAAGGTTTATCTTGTCTAAAGATGTAATTATCAAACTATGTGAAGGAAAAAGAAAGCTTGGTGACTCTGAAGACCATTTGCCACAATGCAGCGAAAGGTGAGATATATTTTAGCAACGAAAAATAATAACAAAGTGTGATCCCATTAAATAAACTTTTCTATTGCTTATTAATAAATCAAGCCATTATATCCAATTTTGACAAGGTTCCTAAATTCCTTACTATGATGCCTAGTACTTTTAGAGCTGTGGTATCTCACAGCTTAGACCTATTCACTGTATTATTAGAAACTGATTGACATCTTGACTTTTTTCCTCCATTCCAGCTTGTGTGTTGTGATCACACTTCAAGAGAAATTGAAAATGTTATCTGGGCCAGATTCATTTCAGTGAAGTACACGTAAAATGAATTTGACCAGCTGTCACAGATTTCTCAACTTATTTTAGAATAACTTTAACAATGTTAAATAAGCTTCCCCAGAGACTGGAAATGCTCCATCAATCTCCACATTTAATACCAATAGATTAAATTCTGAGCACCAGCTCTGGCAATGATTGGAATGTGGTTCTTAGCAGCACCATTCTCAGAGGTAGGAAGTTCCTCCTGCCCCCAGTTCTGTTTACAGATTTTCATAATGATCTGGTATGATCTAATAATAATAAATAATAGTTAGATCTATTATATAATAATAACCTGAACATGATCTTACAACATGCAAAGCACCTTCACATTTTATTGCCATCCCTGAAAAATTTTGTGCATACTATGAATTTTCATGGAACAACTCCAAACCCCTATCTTTAGAGATAGTTTCTATATATTATGAAATCAGTGAGAGTTGTGTTCTCCCCAGATGCCCTGAAAAATGAAGATTTGTTAGTTTGAGTCTAGGCTCAACTCTTGCTGTGAAAATAAAGCAACGCTTCTCACAGTGAGTTAAAGTTATCACTGGGAAGGGTGAGCATATGGGCAATGAGCTAAAAACTGCTTTAAGTCTCTGCTGACTATTTAGGAATAGATTTTGTATAATTTTCTTTTAGCAAAGCTCAAAAACTGAACCAAGTCATCTTTTTTTTTGCGAATAGGAAATTTAGTGTGTCATTTCCTTGCTATTTAGAGCTCCACTTTCCTGATTACTGTTGTTGTTGTTGTTAGTGCCCCACAGAGCTGTATGGCATACAACCACTGTTCATCTTGAGGGTAGATACAGTATTGATCAGGGCAGCAGAGAGGTTTGTATTCACAGCACATCTCAGTGATCCTGAGGAGCTTCTCCAGGTCCCACTGGGTCAAGTCCCCACCTGTCACAACTGCACAAGACCATTCATCATCTGTCTGAGGTATTTTGCTTTCATGTCAAGCAGGAGTGTGTTGATAACTTTCCAACTCCACTATGGCTCCCAGCAGTCAGCTAAAACTGTGCCAGAAGTCCTCTCTCCACCAGGAACACTTCTGCTTCTGCTGCTTTTCCTTCTGGGCTTTCAATCCATAAACATGAAAGTCATTCACTAAAAGAAAGTTTGCAGCAATGCAATTAAAAGTTAGCTTTTAATTTTTAAGTTTCTTATCAACTTAAATCAACATCTCTTGTACAAAGTAATTTCTCACTCATGCTTCCTCCAGGCCACTGTTTTTTCTCAGTGCAGTTTGTAGCCATTCTGTGGTGCTGGTGTGCTTGAAGCCTGATGTGACATTCATTTGGAAGAGTGCTTGGAGCTTCCTGAGCAAATGGCCAGCAGCCAGTGTAAGGCTCACCCTTCACTCTAACCTCCTTGGATTCAACAAGTTCCCCCTCAAAGGGATACTTTCCCTTCTTCATGGACATAGCTGACTTTCCTCTGTCCAGCCACTCACCCCTGCAGCCAAAGGTTGGAACTATTCTTCACTTCTTTCCCTACAAAAGAAATGGTGCTACCTCAATGCCCACATCACCCAGCCTTCTGAGTTTCTCTCCTGGCTCCTTAGCAATGACTACATCAAATTTAAGTGTTTGCCAGCACTGTGAAAAGCTCTGCTTAGCCCATTGCAGAACCTTGTGTTTCAGCACCAGGGAGTGTCTGGAAAGTACAAGTTTACAAAAATGAAGCAAGTGCATTGTTATCCCTACTAATCTCAGAGTCACAGCAACTACAGAAGACCTTCATTTCCTGTGTTTCAGCACTCTACAACAAAGCAGGAACATCTATACCTGGATTATTCCTGGTAGACGTATCTCTAATCTGTTTTCAAAGTTCTTCAAAGACAGAGATGCCATGACCTTCCCTAGGCAGCTTTTCCATTCCTTTACTACTTGAACTGTTAAATCTGATGTAATTTGAGCCCTTGCAACCCATGGCATACATATGTCATAGACAAAGAGAACAAATTAAATCCTTGATCTTCACTGAAGACCTTTACTTAATTGAAGTTTTGACACTTCTTTCCCTCTCTTTTTCTCATGATAATCCTTTCTTATTTCATCTAAATAACCCTTGTTTGTTCAGTCTTTACTTGTAGGTTATGTTATCCAGTCCTCTGGTCTTTTTTGTGGATTTCTTCCTGAATTTCTCATTTTTTTCTCCCATGAACTGGAAGCCTCTGCCTCTACAGAACCTTCATCAATGCTGTGTAAAGACTAAGGATTACTTCTTATGTCTTGCAAGTTATATTTCTCTTCATCTGGACATCTTCATCTAAATGAGGTGTATTATGCATGTGGGTATCATCTGTGTGTAAAAGAAGTAGAAGAATAATGAGTTGCTTCTGCTGGTTTTCTTTTATTAGATCTTTCTTAGCTTCAGGTTTTTCTAGCATTCCATCATTTGAATTATGAAAGAAAAGCACAAAGTAAAGCCCTGGACAAATTCCAGTAAAGGTGAGACAAATTGTAACACTCAATAGGGATGGGATTGTCAGAGGCTCTTTTAAAGCCAATACTGAGGTAATACAGAGAGGTCGCTGTTAGAAAACACATCTCTAACTGAATTTTTGGTTTAAAAATGTATGGAACTGGAGTTTAAAAGGTGGCTTTTCTCTTCTGGATATGTGAGAACTATGTGTAGGCAACTTTGCTGGGAAAGCACTAATCATAGAATCACAGACTGGGTTGGATTGGAAGGGACCTTAAAGATCCTTTAGTTTCAATGCCTCTGCCATGAGCAGTAACTTTCCACTTAACCATGTGGCCCAAAGCCCCATCCAGCCTGGCCTTGAACATCCCTGACCTTCCAGGGATGGGGCATCCACAGCTTCTCTGGGCAGCCTGTTCCAGTGCCTCACCACCCTCACAGTAAAGAATATCTTACTAAAATAGAATCTAAACCTAGGCTCTCAGTTTGAAGCCATTCCCCCCAGTCCTATCCCTACAGACCCATGTCAAATGAGGCTCTCCAGCTTTCTTTGTAGCCTGCTCTTTAAGTATTGGAAGACCTCTGAAGGTCTCCCTGGAGTCTTCCCTTCTCCAGGCTGAGCAGCCCTAACTCACTCAGACTGTCTTCATAGGAGAGATGCTCCTGCCCTCTGATCTTCTTTGTGGTGCTCCTTTGGATTTGCTCCAGCAGATCAATGTCCTTCTGTTGGGTGATCCAGAGCTGGATGGAGCACTCCAGGTATGATCTCAGGAAAGCAGAATAGAGGGGTAGAATCACCTCCCTCAACTTGCTGGACACAATCATTAAAACTCCATATGAAATCTGATGGAATACACACCTGGATCAGGCCCTTTATTCTAGTTCATAACAAAGGGAGTTACCTGAACACATCATTCCCATGTGACTAGAAACATAAACCCTTACTATCTGGTAGACTGAAAGAAATATTGCTAAAGGGACTAAATAACTGACAGTAATGACAGAAATTTTGGCAGCAATCAAATACAATTTGCAAAATGAATGCTACAAAAAGGCATGCCCTCTATTATTTTTTGCCAATTTTTTAATTAAAAGAGTGAGTCATACTTCCTGTAAACGTGCTTCCCAATTTTACTGACTCCCTGGATTTAGGGAGCAGAAAAAGAAACATGATACATGAAAAGTTCACAGACTTTCACACTCTAGTTTAAGGCCCTACGGGCTAGACCTGTTAAAAGAGGCTGGAATCTCAACATTTGGTAGCAAGTTCTGAAAATGGGAATCCACGTTTTAAATCTGTAATCTCTGTGAAGAGAGGTAAATGGCTATAAAGAGTATTTAAAATTAAATACACTTTCCTATAGCTCATCAGTAAGACTCCATCAGGGTAGATCTTTGCAAAAGCATCCCTTTTTCTGGAGCTGGATCCTTGATTGGGGGCCACAAGAACATAGTGCCAGAGATCAAAAGCACTGTCTCCTAAGCACAAGCATAATTATTTTGCAAATACTATGTAGGAGTCACTCTTTTCATTCCAAACAAGGTCAAAGTAGGAATGGTACAGAAAGCAGGAGACCTGAATTAATTTCTTCTCTGAGAGAGTGCTGAAGGTAGGAGACTGCACTACCTACTATTTGCTGTTGAAGTTTATCCATTACTTAGCAAAGAGGATACTGTGGAAATTGCAGAATTAAAAGCCAAGACACTGGAAGCACAGCTCACTCATATTTACACAAATGACTACACAGAGCTATTAGCAGGAAGATATACAATGCATACCATACACAAGGTAATATTTCTCGCAATGGATACAGCCTGCTTACTGACTGAAGTACTAAGGTCTAAAAAGCACCTCAGAGTCCAATTTTTAAGAGAGCAGGCAGAGTTCACTCAGTAATGTTCCTACAGGCAGTAGAGAACCAGCTCTGGCATGAAGGACTGAAACACAGGACTCACACTAACTTATTCCCAGTGCTTAATCACTACATAAAGAATGTGCCCATGATTATATGGCTAAGAAAGCAATTTCCAGCTCTGGCGACAAAGATACTCTCCATGGTCAAAAAATTTAAAAATACATATTTTTCATTAGTTTTGCGCAGATGCATTAATTTAATGCAGGTTGAGTCTTATGTTTCTCCAGACAAACCACCCTGAAAGTTAATTGAAGAGATTTCCATGTTATATTGAAACCTCATCAAAGGTGGAAAGCATCTCTTCCCTGTGCTGGACTCGTGGTGTGTATAGATACATTGTAGCTTTCTACTCTTCCCTGGTCCTTGCAGCTAATTTTCGTCTGCATATGTAATTAATGAAAGCATTCAGCATACCAAACCTGAAACAGAACTTTGGAACTTCCATCTGGGTCTGAAGGTGAGCGTTGAGGAAAGTCCTATATTTTGCTCTGCAGGAAAAAGTACTACTCAGTGAATGTCATGAGTGAAAAGTGTCTTTGAAAGAATCCTCTGAATGCCCCTCACAGACAGCATCTCTTTCATTGATCTACTGATGTGGTTTTTTCCTGGAGTACTGAAGTTTGATGATCATTTGATTATATTGTATCTGTCACTCAGTGTTAAAATATCAATTCTGAATATACTTTTTTGCAGAAGGATAAGGAGATATTCAGTTTCTCTTAAATTATTTAAACAGGAATGCATAATCTGATATACATCTGTCTGCCTCAACATGCTTTAAAGGAAAATCTTATGTCAGCTAAAAATGACATTTCCATTACAGTATTGTTTTCCATTTTAATTTTAATTTCTTAATATAAATTATTATATTTTTAAAGATTTTATGATTGAAAACTAAACTATAAGCTAAAGAGCAACAGTCAGGAATATTAATTACAACTTCAGTAACTGTCTAAAACACAGATTGTGAGAGAAAGGTACAGGTTAGAGGAATAAAAATTGTTTACAAGAAAGAATATTCATTGTGAAGGAACTGGATTGAGACTCAAGAATTAAGAATTTTGAACATGCTTCTGTTACTATTTTGATGTGGTTTAAACAAGTCACTTTATATATTCTAGTTGCATTTTATTGGTGAAACAGAAATAATAGTATTTCCTTACTTTATCGGCATATTAATAAGGATATGCATGTTGATAAAAGACTACTATGACATTGATTGATGACACAAATTCATCAACTAATTAAAAGAGAATTTGCATTATTTTTCTTCTTTCAACTAATATTTAATAGCTCAGTTGTCAGCAACAGAATACTTGTCAAGTGAGATAACAACCTAGGAACCAGAGACTTAGAAGAACAGCCTAAAGTCCAGGTTCTGTCTCTGCATTCACACATTCAATACTTCACAGCAGCTTGGCCAAGAAAAAGTGACTGATACGATCAAAGGCAGAACTGGTTTAGTGAAGTTCTTTCGTGCCTCTGAGGAAAGCATTAACTCTTCTCAACTATGAATTTGCAGGAAGCACTGACCTGACATGGAATTTATTTGCTTGAGTTAACTTGACAACTGGCAGGCACTTGAGGGATGTTTTGCTTCCCCCAGTGCCTGAGCTGCTGCAAATGAGTCAAGTGTAACCGAGCTGTACCTGTCAAAGGCTGCAAGAGAGCAAGCTGCAGCCCAGGAAGATGACGTATACAGCCAGCAACAAGAATCTGAAAAAGGCAACTCCATTGCTACATCACTAAGGGACACTTATCTAGAACTCAGTGACAACATTTGGAAACAGAAAATACAGAGAGCGTAAAGATGACAGATGTTGTGAAGATGCCTTTATCCTTTGCTAGGTCTGACCACTGTAATGAATGGAGTTCTTAACATTCATCAGAGCACCCAAAAGATGGTGAACAAATGATTTCCTACTTTCACAGCCTTCAACAGACATGATAACATGTAGCTGTGTGCATTGTAAGAATGAGCCTTTTATTCCAGAAATAGCCTCTTCCCCTCTCCTCTGCTCTAACCTGGCTGCCACCAGGTGGAAAGTCCTGCATTGTGTGTTACTTCACAGAATGCCACAAGTGTTATGGTTGGACAGGACCTCTGGAGATCAGCCAGTCCAACACCTCTGCCAAGCAGGGTCACCTAGAGCAGGCTACACAGGAACATGTCCAGGTGGCTTTGGAACATCTCCAGAGAGGAGGGCTCCATGACCTCCCTGGGCAGCCGGTTCCAGTGTTCTGCCACCCCCATGTTGAGGTGGAACTTCTTGTGTCTTACTTCATGGCCATTGCTCTTCGTTCTGTCTTTGGGCACCACTGAAAAGAGTATGGCACCATCCTCTTGACACCCAGCTTTGAGGTATTTACATGGATCCCCTTCCTCTTTCCCTCTTTCTCCTAACTTTCTATAAAATTGTTTGAAAAAACGTTAGGAGGTATTGACCAGAATCAGTTTTTCAGTTCCTGAATTTTTGTACAGGCACATTCAGAAGGAATCTTTCTCTTTGATTTATGATTTTAGAATTTAAAATTTCAGAAATTAAATGAGTGATGTTTAATGGTTTGATAAGTTTGGTTGATAACCTGCTTCACAACTAGATAAAACCTTCATATGGTATGAATTTAGTTCTCATTTTCATCTACCACTTTCACACAAAAAACCCCTAAACAAACAAGGAAAATATGGAAATTGTCACTAATAATGTAACATTTGGAAATGTTACATTATTACAAACAAGGAAAATATGGAAATTGTCACTAATAATGTAACACTTGCACTTTATTGTGTTCAGTCATCTCAGAACTAGATGAAAAAAAAAAATGCAGGTCTTAACCATCTCACTGATATATTAAGAAAATTAAAAAATATGTTAATTTTAAATTTAATTTATAAGTAAAGAAAACTCTTCGGAGTTTATACAAAAAAATTGAATGAAGACTGTGAGAGCAGACATTGAAAATTTAAGATTAGTAATTGATATATGCCATAGTCAATGTTATTTTGGTTATCCTACTTTTTTCTAAATTTGTTTTTTGGGTACAAGCTGATGGATTTTCACTGTGATTTCTATAAATCAAACTCACACAGACTAGGCTCCTGAATCATCACTTATACTAAGAAATACTTCCTGATTTTTGCTTTCCTCATATTTATCTGCTGTGATAAGAACCTTTTAGCAAATAGGTGGGTTTTGCAACCTGCTCCAAGGGAAATCTCACCATGTTGTATGTAATCTCTTTTGGCTTCTCTGTTTGAATCAAATCACAGGCAGATTTAGAAAAGTGCACTGTGGAGACTCTCCTACATGCTGACAGTTACAGTAAGCAATCGTTCAGCACTCCAATAGCACAAAGTAAACAACGTGTCCCCGTGTTTTTGTGACATATCTGAGGCAACAAAAGGAGTACAGGTTCTTATAAAGGACAGCCAAGATTTTTCTTAAATGGGAGAATTTGGATGCATGAAGATTAAAACAATAGACTGAACATTAGAGGAATCCTGTTTATCAGAGTTGTACAATAAAAATCCTGCAATAATCAAATTATTTTATTTCTTGGACTCTCATGGAAGAGTGCTAATCATAGCAAATATTGCCTAGAATAAGAAAAACAGTACCAACAGAATGACATATCTGTTTCCACATCATGTGGAAAAGATTAGGCTCTCTTGTATGTCTGCCTTAGTACAATGTTTAATTACATACCACATACAGTTCTTTCCAACATGTCTAAGGATCAACTTAAGGCAGAATACTGAAGAAGACTCTTATCTGTAGCAGTCTCATTTACTGAGGGAATGAGGAAGTCTCTAGTGAATAAGTGGAACAAAAAAGCTGATCTCAAGGTTAAGGCAATTTAATCTTTTGCTTATCCTTATTGCTTCCAGCCCCCCAATCAGTAGTTTTCTGGGTTTTTTTGGTTTGTTTGGTTGGTTTTTTTTTTTTTTTTCTGTGTGATACCAGCCTCCCTCTTAGCTAAGTGTTTTGCAGATTATCACTATGTTATTGTTTTCTCTCTTTCTTAAGTGCTGGAGTCTTCACAAAAATGCTGTGCCCCTTTGTCCCACCCCAAGCCGGCCAGTTTGGAAGACCTGTCTCAAAGGCATAAGAACTTTATACCTTTTTAGAAAAAAATAAGGCTGTCAGTGTGTTCTGCCTTGAGAAAACAACTGTATTTTTCTTTCACTTCATTCTTAGTAAAAAATCAGGAGGCTGCCATTTCACTCTTGGGCTGTGACTATATTAGCAAATCAGAGACTACAGACACAGTTCTGTAGCATGAGAAGCCAAGTGGCACAACACAGTTTGCAAACATACCACTAAATTATCTTCCATCTCAAAACTGAAGGGCCAGAGCCTGGCTGTCTCCCTGATTTGTGCTCACCAAATTACACCAGTACCCAGGCTAACAATTAGTACAGCCAGTCAAGGACTATGACTCTGTTTAGATTTATGGTGTAAACATGGGCTCCAGGTTTCAGCTTGCATGGGTACAAGTGGTAACACTATGAACAACTGAGATGAGCAAGTACTGTTGGTTCTTCCCTAAGCTACTTCTTCTTTGAGGTCTTTTTCAAGTGGCATTTCCAAACTCTTTTCTTGAAGTTGCCATAGGAGTTTTATAGCTTTTAATTGAAAGCACCCAATGATAAGGTCATTCATTATTTCTGTTTCATTATGTGTGTGTGTGTTTGTTTGTTTGTTTGTTTATAAAGGAAACACATACCTGAATTCATTTAAGTAAAGTAGGTTGAAGTCTGCCTTGCAATGACAGTTACCTGAAGTGCTCTGCATCATTTACATTGGTTGTGCATTTATAGTTCAATACTAGTATGATAAGAATGATTTATTCCATGAAATGACAGTAAAGCTGTATTTGTAGAAGTACTTGGATAAATATTTTTCTGAAACTTTTGCTGTTTAGACATGGTAATAACATCAAAGCAGATTTAACACTGTTCAAGAGTTGTAATTTCTGTGTTGTTGTTATTGTTGCAGTTAATACACAAACTGTAGAGACCTACCGAGATACAAACACCACACACCTAAACAGCACTATTCTCTGTGAAGGATGCCTAAACATTTTACAAACTGGAATTGCCTCTGGCATTTGATTAGTGGTAACAGTTCAAGTCAGTCTGAGTCATGAAATAATATCATACTACTCAAAAAGGGCAACAGTTTACATATCCAGGATAAAATTGTCTGAATTAGACTTGTAATGGCTTTGGCTGGGGTAGAGTTAATTTTCTTCACAATGGTATGGGCCTATCTTCTATATTTGTGCTGAAAACAGTGTTGATAATACAGGGGTGTTTTTTGTTGTTACTGAGCAGCACTTGCACAACACTTGCACCTTTTCTGCTTTCCATGGTGCCCACTGGTGAGGAGGCTGTCGGTGTGTGGGAAGTTGGGAGGAACCCAAACTGGCCAAAGGGATATCTCAGACCATATGGGGACATGCTCAGTACATAAAGAGCTGGGAGAAGAAGGAGGAAGGGGGGAATGCTTGGAGTGATGACACTTGTCTTCCCAAGTCATCATTACATGCAGCTTTCCAGGGGATGGCTGAACACCTGCCCTGCCCATGGGAAGCAGTGAATTAATTTCTTGTTTTGCTTTGTATGTATGTGTGGCTTTTTTTTTTTTTTTTTTTTCTT